>CM061134.1:169209764-169489437 GCA_030789695.1 Scilla litardierei | reverse complement strand
TTCAATCAAGGCCCTCAAGAAACTTTATATGAGGCGTGGGAGCGTTTCAAGGACCTCCAACACCAATGCCCCCACCATAGCATTGAGCCGTGGAAGCTTGTGCATAGCTTCTACAACGAATTTCAACCAAGCACAAAAGCAAATAATTGATGCAACCGCCAATGGAGCTATCTTGTCAATGATACCGGATGACGCTACGGCATTACTTGAGGAGATGGCCTCGAATAATGAGCAGTGGACCGACGAAAGGGGAAATTCTTCGTCGTCCTTGAAGCCGACAAGTATCTATGAAGCAAAGGTAGTGGCGAAGCTTTCTACAAAATTTGATTCCATTCACAAAGCCGTAAAGAGATTGGAAAAGTTGGTGAGTGAACCACATGGAGCTTCCACCGTTTCTACATCGGGAGGAAGCATGAGCGACTGGCATGATCAAGGCCATGTTATGTTTCTTGGAGGTAGCAAGGAGACGGAGCTATGGAGCAAGCTCAATATGTTGCGGGTAGTACCGGTTATTGGGTGAACCCGGCTACTAGGGCTCACCCCGGATTTTCATTTGCCAACAATGATGGAGCCTTGAATCCACCCCACAACAATCACAAGCCCGGCCTCCACAACAACCACAGTATCAACAGAGGCCGCCACCACCAACAAAACTACCCACCGAGGCAACAAGCAGGGCCATGTAGATCCCCGGGATACAATCAAGGATGGAGGGTACCCAATCCACTGCAAGCGCCGCCAAGGTCGGACCACGAAGCAAGGGTTGAAGAGTTCATGGCCGAACAAAAGAAGTTTAATGCAAAATTGACGGTCCAACAAGATTCCCTCAACACCGTCGTGGCACAGTTATCAGAGCAACTCACATTGCTCAACAAGACCAATCAACAATTGCTGGCTCAACCGGAACAAAACCTACGAAGCAACACCGGCCACATCAATGCGGTTGTGGCGGTGACTACAAGAGGCGGGAAGGACACTACTCCTGTCATGATTCAAGCTAAGGAGCCGAGGGAAGAAATTTCGGTTGAGAAGGAACCGGTCAGTGAAGAGGAGGACCCAAAGGCGCTGAGCAATGGTGAAAGTCTGAAGTAGAGAAGCCACGAGAGGAGCGAACTTATATGCCACATGTATCATTCCCACAACGGTTGGCAAAGGCATGAATTGAGAAAAGGCTCGTCAAATTTCTGGAGTACTTGCGAGGTGTAAGCTTGAACATCCCATTCTTAGATGTAATCATTGAAATCCCGTCCTATGCAAAGTTTCTCAAGGATTTGATCGCGGAAAAGAAGTGAAAAGAAAGGGTCATGCTCGTTGAACAAAGTACGTGGTTTACTAGAAAGGAGAATGCGCCGACCAAGTTCAAAGATCCCGGTAGTTTCCAAATTCCTTGCACGCTTGGAGGAGTCCGACTTTAGAAAGCTTTAGTAGATTTGGGAGCAAGCGTAAGCCTTATGCCCTTTACGATGTTCAAGAGATTGAATACGGGAACCGACCTCAAGGCCACAGACATGAAGATACAACTCGCCGATGGGCGAATCACTAGGCCGGTGGGGATTACCGAAAACATACCACTACAAGTACCGGGTGGACTTTGCTTGCCATGCGACTTCGTGGTGATGGATATTAAGGAAGAAGGAGATACGTCGCCGATACTTGGACGCCATTTCCTAGCCACCGTCGGAGTGATTGTAGATGTGAGGGAGGAACCTTGTCCTTGAACGTCGGAAATATTGAAGTTGAGCTCCACATTCCGAAGGCGATGAAGCATATGCCTTGGCCAGAGGATGTGGACTACGTGGACCTCCTCGACGAGGTGATTGACGACGCCATGCCATTTGCTATTGGGGCCAAGCACGATGACAGCCTCGAAGAGGGCCAACTTACCAAAGAAGGCAAAATGATGGGAGACCCACCGGATCCTCTGGATAAAGAGAAGGATGACGCTTATGTCGTCAAGATTAGAGAGCTATGTAATATCTCTACGGCGAAGCACGTGAAGAAAGCCCCACCGGCCAACAAATATTCGCCGCCGGCCAAGAAGAAGGACGTCAAAAACTCAAGCTTGGGGGACTCACCCCCCCACTACTACCCATGATGAAGGGGAGCCGAGGAATGCCAAAGAGAATCAACAACTGAATCCAAGTGGCCTTCCGACAAGTTTGACGCGCGCATCTCCCATGTGCTAAACATCGAGCTTTAATCGCGAATATTAAGGGGTCGAGCTCAAGACCTTAAACGAGCGCTTGTCGGGAGGCAACCCGACGGTTCTATCTCACATTTGAATTGAATTTTCTTTTCATTTTTTGTTTTAGATCTTTATTAGTGTTTAAAGTTAAATGTCGAAGAAAAACCTGACAACGGGCAACATTTTTCATTTCAGGAGAAAGATAATAGGAGACCATATGAATGGAGGATGACCATGGCGATGGAGAGCTTTTCAGGGATGCACTCAAATGTCAAGAGAAGGAAGAAACTTACGGGGAAATAAAATCAAAAAGTGGAGCAAAACATAGAGTTAGAGCTGAAAATAGCAGCTGTAACGCCCCGCTTCCCAAATGACACCGGAAGCGAGAACGTTACGCGGTCCGCTTGAACTGGAGTGGTGAAGCTCGAGTCCAATAAGCATCTGTGATAAAAACACAGGGGAGGTCCTTGCATTTGCGTTTCAAAACAATCAAAAAACATTCAAAAGATAGATGCCACATCCAGAGATAGAAGTTCGTACACGAAATTAAACAACAAAGCCACAGCTGGGCTAAAGTAGCAACAGAAATAAACGTACACAAAGCAACAACAACGTCTGAAAGTAAACTAAGGAAAGCAGTAAAGCGTGGGTCCACTAGTCCTCCGCTGGGAGAGGCTCTGCGTCAGGGGCGAACTCCTGGCTCTCTAATTCAGGCGTCACGTATGGATCCTCCGGATACTCAAGCTCAGAATCTGACATACATCCAAAAACATGAATGTATGTCAGCAAGGGGACTGCAAGAAAGAGTTAGCAACCCAAGACAAGTATACAAACGATATGAATTTAAGAGACTTAAAATAAAATAACTGCAACAAGAGTGATATGACGATTATAATGAAACGAAGACAAAACATTTCTAGCATGCAGTTCTAATCAGTTTCAATAAGTAAGGTAAGTTTTGTTTGAGTTCGTTAGCATGTCAATTTTCATGAGATCAAGTTAGCGTTGCAAGATTCATGTCAATAGTTCACATCTATCATAGGGTTCTCGCCTTTAGGTCGTGATGGTTGAGTCGTTCTTCTCACGGGGGCTTACCGTGATTGGCGCTAACCCACCGCATACGGGTGATGCCCTTGAAGAGAGTACCCTTTCATACGCCTAGTAGCCGCTCAACCCTAACCCCACCCCAATTTTGTACTGAAACACGAGCCAGCCTAATCGACTCACACGACATCACGAATTCACGATTCCGCCTTCGAGGTGCACGATTTTCACGATGTTCTAATTTGTTAAACATTTCAAGACTTGCAGAAATTTAATGTTATCAATATTATTTCGTTATGTAACGGCATGTTTCTATCGTACCTTCTTCGTGCACGTGCTTTTGATCGTGCACGTGATTATTTTAGACTTTAATTGTTTTTGAACGTTTTTGTGTGATATGTCGTCGTGATCGTCTCTGAAAGTATTAGATTATGGATCAACTTTGGAACGACATATCTCGAGTCGTTCTTCAGCGATACTATCTTATTTGACGAGACGTCGTGACTTTCTGTTTTGACGCGAGACGTTTCGAATTTTAGTTTCGTCTCTCGACGTCGAAATTTAGATCCGTCTTCTGCAATCTCTTTCTCTCGTCGTCCCGAACACCCTATAATTATTTTACAATTTTTGGACTTAATTTGACCTATTTTCCATTTTTTTAAAATTTTTAAATAATTTTAAAACCTATTTTTATAAGATTTTTAATTACAATAAAATTCCTATATTATAATAACATATTAAAGAATTTTTAGACCAAAGTTCTGAATTTTTGGCCGCACCCATCTCGTGTGAGGGAGAGAAGAGTAAATTTATTTTAAATTAATTATTTTAATTTAATTGCGTTTTTATTAAACCCTAACCCTAACCCTAGCTCTAACCTATTTATACTAGCCCTAGGATAGGTTATTTTCGCATTACAAAAATCCTAGCCGTCAAAAACACCTTCCCGACGTTCGTCGCAACGTTGCGACGATCGCCCAGTGCACGACCGGAGCTCACCCCCGCAAATCCTAGTGCACGACCGGAGCCGCTCCCTGCATCGCCGCTTGCAGCGCACCGCTGCATCGCCCCCCCCCCCCCCCCCCCCCCCCCCCCCCCCCACCCCCCCCCCCCCCCCCGCTGTCGTCCCGCTCCGACCGAGGCCGTCTCTCGGTCTGACCGAGAGACTTTCCCCGCACAGCCGCCCGCTCTCCACCGCTCCGCATCGCCAAG
This sequence comes from Scilla litardierei, assembly GCA_030789695.1. NCBI lineage: Eukaryota > Viridiplantae > Streptophyta > Magnoliopsida > Asparagales > Asparagaceae > Scilla > Scilla litardierei. The sequence continues at coordinate 169,484,996 of CM061134.1, read as the reverse complement.
CGCCGACCGACCCGCCCCGTCGGTCTGACCGAAGGTCGCTCCGCACCCGAAGGCCGCTCCGCACCCCGCTCCGCTGCAAGCCTCGCCCAAGCGCCCGACCGACGAGAATCTCCGCACCGACCCGCTGCGACCGAAGCGCCCGCCTTGCAACGCCCCCGCTGCGCTGCATCAGCGCCCGACCGAAGCCATCTCTCGGTCTGACCGAGAGGAACCCCCACACCGACCGTGCCCGACCGACAGAACTTCGTCGCAACATTGTTTCTTCCACACCAACTCCTGTGGTGGGCCCCCCAAGTTCTCCAGAGGTGTTGTGGGTCCCCCTTGGACCCCTAGCACTGCTGTGGGCCCCACTTGGACGTGCTACTTCGTGGATTTGCCGTCTACGACGTTGCGACACGTCGTAGGCCTTCGTCGCAAGTTTCGACTCTTGGGGAATCGTGCGAGGACTAGATCTGAAGCTGAGGAGTTCTCCGATCAGACACGACTTCCTATCTTCGACAAACTCCGGTTCAGGTTGGTTCCCCGAAACTCGTAGAAAACCCCACAATAGCTGACTGAACCCTAAACTAAAAACCGTCAACTTGAACTAAATTTATTTTTCCAGCACCTGTAAAACGTTGTACGAATTTAGAAAATCGACGAATGGACTTTGTTGACTGTGCACATAGGATAGATCGTCGATTAGGCTGAAACATCAAAAGGTGACTATTGACGAATAGGATAGTCCCGAAAACCTAGAAACGAAACCTAATAGGATTTGATGAATTTGAGACCTGACATCGTCGCCGTGGCGATATTTCAGATGGACTTCTACGGACGAGACGCTTGGACGAGACGCTTGGACGAGACGCTTCGAGAGGACGACACACTCGCCATCGCAGGCAAGTGTACCCACTTGCGTTTTTGACCGTGCTTTGGCCTTAAATTGTTAGAACTGTTAGACTGTGAGTGTTTAGATTCCGGACGTGAAATGATAGCGTCTGGGTCACCCTGACGACTTAGACTTGACGACGAAGTCTAAGTCCGACGAACAACAACTTGTGACACTTTAGGATTATCTTGTGTGTGCATGCGTGTGGACACCCTAGAATAACTCTCCCGTACACTGGTCGTGTCTTGTCAATGTTATACACACTGGTCGTGTCTTGTCACTGTGTTACAAAAAGCCTTCGGGCGTTTCAGATGCTCTCCTTGCGGGAGTGATCTCCGTGTTACAAAAAGCCTTCGGGCGTTTCAGATGCTCTCCTTGCGGGAGTGATCTCCGTGTTACAAAAAGCCTTCGGGCATTTCAGATGCTCTCCTTGCGGGAGTGATCTCCGTGTTACAAAAAGCCTTCGGGCGTTTCAGATGCTCTCCTTGCGGGAGTGATCTCCGTGTTACAAAAAGCCTTCGGGCGTTTCAGATGCTCTCCTTGCGGGAGTGATCTCCGTGTTACAAAAAAAAGCCTGCTGGCGTTTCAGGTGCTTCCCTAGCGGAAGTGATCTCTGTACTTCTTGTCCTGAGTTCTGGGGTTTGGGGTAGGGTTGAGCGTGCGCACGGGGAGAGGGTCTGATTCCCCTCAACCCGTAAGGCGTGAACCCTTCGTGTCGTGTCGTGTCGTGCCGTGTCGTGTCGTGTCCTACCTGTCTTGTCTGTCTTCGTCTTGTCCTGGCACCTTTAGGTTAGTCCCGTAGTCAGTAGCACACGCTACGGCTACTGCCTGCTACGCTTTACTTTCCTGCTACGTACTTCCTTTACTACCTTGTTGTAACCTCAGCATGCTAATCAACAAGTAAAACGTTGTTTAATAGTTCAGTACACTTGCAGTTTGGTCTAACCCTTTTTGTAGACCTTACCTGACGTACAGTTCCTCCTTTTGGTGCTGTACGTCAGGTGTTGAGCCAGAGTTCGTGGACGAGGCAGACTCACTGGAGTACGTGGAGCCGAGGACGTCGTCACCAGAGTACGTATCTGACAAGGACCAGACCTTGAGGTCTTTTAGTCGCCACTTTCAGAGGTTACTACTTTCAGTTTTCTTTTAGATAGTTTGTTGCCACGCTTAGGCTTCTTTTTAGGCTTTGTACTTGTTGGATATCATATCTCTAATTTAATGAATGCAACTTTCTTTCCATACTTTCTGTTGTTTCGAACTATAATAATGGAAGAACCTGAAAATCTTTTAACGAATGGTACTTCTACAGACGCTTATTGGGTCCGAGCTTCTCAGTTCTGGCCTAAGCGGGCCTTGTCACGCTTCGCCTCCGTCCATTTTGGGAAGCGGGGTGTGACAGGTTTTAGTGGTGGCCCATGCAGGTCTTGCAAAAGTTCGGAACAATAAGAGCATTCATTTAATATCCATGTATAAGTCTAAATATAGGTTTCCTTGTCTTAGATGGTAGGAAGACTTAGATAGACGCCCAGGTTGATAGTCTGACGCCTTGGTTAAGATCGAGTCATTCTCGTCCCAGACTACCTTAGCATCCCTATTTGACTCCGATCGTGCTAGAATTTCTAGAGTCCTTCTCTCTTTGTCTTTCGCTCGGATCCATCGACTTCGGGCCCAGCAGAACGTAACCTTGTTTCTCTTAGGAACTTTCTCTTTAGATCCTGGGTATAGTCTAGCTCATAGGAAGCCTTTGAGCTGAGTTATCCTAATCTTTAGACGACCCGATGATTAGAACCCTTGTCCTCTAGCATCCCTCTGATCCTTGCAAATTTTGTGCTATCGACCATAGAGTCCCATCGTAGCTCTTCACGATTCATATCTTACGCGTACTCTTCATGCGATCATTTTTCCTCTCTCTCGATTATCGTGATCGTTTCCTGACGATTAACATCGATCCTTCGAATCCCTTCCTTGTCCAATTCTACCTTCTCTAAAATTATTTTCGACTTTCCTTATTAAGTTTTCGCTCTGGCTTGATTTCTTTGAAAACCCTTATATTATGTATTTAAAAAAAAATTTGTTGTTTTGGATCGAGTTAAAACTTTTAATTGACTTGGAGCTTTCCTGGACGTAAATGTTTTAAGTCAATATCTCGCATAATTGCCTTGTTTCCAAAATATATATATTACTTTTATAAACTACACAATTTATTTCTACTATCTTGTACTTATTTTCAAATTTTTCCCTTTCCCAAAACCGGCTTCCTTTAAAAGTATTTTCGAAATTCATTATTAAATTCTTCGCCCAATTTGACTTCTTTGAAAACTTTTATTAATTATTTAAAATTTCTTACTTTCGGTTGAGTTAATATTCTTTCGCAAATTTTGAAACCTTTCGGTCGTAAAAGTTTTAAGTTACGGCCTCGTACCTATTTTCGAATCAGTATCCATCGTATTTTAGTTTTAAAACTTTGTTACCATTTCGGGAATTCAATATATCATTTTTCTAACCTACGAAATTTATTTTTAACCATTTACGTACGTACTTTAGAATATTTTTCTAAAACAAAGGGGGATTTTAAATTTCTTTACATATAAACATCTCTATGTTCATCGTGCTCATACTTCAAGAACCTTTGTTTAAATTTATTTTCATTTGCAAAACAATCGCTACATTATCCTACTTTTATTCCCTCATCTAATTTTTTTTCAAAATCGTAATAATTTTACTATCTGCTCCTTTTCCCCACTTATTTTTATAAAAGTATAAAGTATACGATATCATATTTTACCCGTGAATCTCCTTCATCTATCTAGTTATTCTGAGAAATATTTTTGTCTCATCCAACCAACTCTTTACTCCGTCTTATTTGAGCTCGTTCTTTCTGATCTTATTTCGTTTCGCTTTTGATCTAGTTTTCTTTTCCTTCTATTATTTAGACATTAGACCTTGTAGTTATCCATGCTATCTCCAGTTTAGGAGTAGGCCCTTTGGTAGGTGATGTCGTTGCAGTGCCTGAGTATAGGTAGAGTGTGTAGACCTGTATGAATGTGTGTTCTTTAGGATCCCGATGATTGCCATTTGTGTCTTGAATGTGTATTCAGCGTTAACCATGATATGCTGGAAGTTGTCTGAATGACGGTATTCATACTTATATGAATGGCGTCATCGCAGGCAGATCCTTAGACTTAGTTTTAGTTTTAATGAATGGTTTATCTTGGTTGTATGTGACTGCATCAAAACTTTGTTTTCTTTAAACCAAATCTTTAAAGTTTTAAAACTAGCTCACAAGATCACAAATCACTTAACCTCCCTCATCCATTACCGCAACACCACACATTTTTTTCCAAATGTTTTAAAATATTTCTTTGGCCTTAAGTCTCTCTTTCTCTTCTCTTCTTTCTTCCTTAAACAAAATTTTCATGTTTATGATTGTTATATTAATTGGGCCTAGCTATTATCGTTATATGATTTTGTTTGTAGGTAGGCTTAGAGTGAGATGAGTTTTATTATGTCAATGATTAATTGATTTTGGGAACACAAGGATGATGGATTAGAATGTCTTTAGGATGAAAAGAATGGACTGTCCAAAGACTTGTTTATAAAACCGGAGTGAGGCGGACTCAATGGGAAATTCTGGTCGGATGAAATTATATGCGAGGAGATGAGAACTCATCAGACTTAAGGCTTAGACGGGTAGTAGATAGGAGTAACTGCGGAGTATAGTTTGAGTTAGGGTGATCATGAGATGGAGTAGAGCTTTTAATAGCATCGAGACTTGATTGTTGAGTTGACGTGAGAAGACATTGGGAGTAACACGACGTGTTGAGATTAATGGATGTTTAGGTAGTCGGACTTAATATTGGTTGGGATTAGTTATAGTGAGTAGGATGAGGGGTAATTCTGACAGATCAAATTATTTGGTGGATGAATTTATGGGGAGATATGACGAGAATGTATTGAAGACACGACGATTGCTGATTGGTGAAGGTATTATAGGATAAACAAATGTTTTTGTCTTGGATTGGTGGATGACTAGAATCTCACTTTTTTGGAGATTTATTAATGTTGGGAAAAGATTTATAAATTTAAAAGATATTATTCAGAAGATGATTATTATTTTTATGAGAACTTGGAGTTGGAAATTGGAACGGTGGTGATGGAACTATATTATTAGGAGGTGAGTTTAGTCGTGGCTTTGCCCAGTGAAAAGATGGATTATGAGGGATTATTGAGGAACGTTGTTCGAAGTTACAGGATTAGAAATCTTTTTGAGTAGATATGATAGTTGCAGGTATAAGGTTATATGGGTAATTATTACTAGTGTGAGTGATTCCGAGGGCGGAATCATTTCTAAGGTGGGTAGAATGTAACGGCCTGTTTCTATCGTACCTTCTTCGTGCACGTGCTTTTGATCGTGCACGTGATTATTTTAGACTTTAATTGTTTTTGAACGTTTTTGTTTGATATGTCGTCGTGATCGTCTCTGAAAGTATTAGATTGTGGAACAACTTTGGAACGACATATCTCGAGTCGTTCTTCAGCGATACTATCTTATTTGACGAGACGTCGCGACTTTCTGTTTTGACGCGAGACGTTTCGAATTTTAGTTTCGTCTCTCAACGTCGAAATTTAGATCCGTCTTCTCCAATCTCTTTCTCTCGTCGTCCCGAACACCCTATAATTATTTTACAATTTTTGGACTTAATTTGACCTATTTTTCATTTTTTTGAAAGTTTTAAATAATTTTAAAACCTATTTTTATAAGAGTTTTAATTACAATAAAATTCCTATATTATAATAACATATTAAAGAATTTTTAGACCAAAGTTCAGAATTTTTGGCCGCACCCATCTCGTATGAGGGAGAGAAGAGTAAATTTATTTTAAATTAATTATTTTAATTATTTAATTACGTTTTTATTAAACCCTAACCCTAACCCTAGCTCTAACCTATTTATACTAGCCCTAGGATAGGTTATTTTCGCATTACAAAAACCCTGGCCGTCAAAAACACCTTACCGACGTTCGTCGCAACGTTGCGACGATCGCCCAGTGCACGACCGGAGCTCACCCCCGCAAATCCTAGTGCACGACCAGAGCCGCTCCCCGCATCGCCGCTTGCAGCACACCGCTGCATCGCCCCCCGCTGTCGCCCCGCTCCGACCGAGGCCGTCTCTCGGTCTGACCGAGAGACTTTCCCCGCACAGCCGCCCGCTCTGCACCGCTCCGCATCGCCAAGCGCCGACCGACCCGCCCCGTCGGTCTGACCGAAGGTCGCTCCGCACCCGAAGGCCGCTCCGCACCCCGCTCCGTTGCAAGGCTCGCCCAAGCGCCCGACCGACGAGAATCTCCGCACCGACCCGCTGCGACCGAAGCGCCCGCCTTGCAACGCCCCCGCTGCGTTGCATCAGCGCCCGACCGAAGCCATCTCTCGGTCTGACCGAGAGGAACCCCCACACCGACCGTGCCCGACCGACAGAACTTCGTCGCAACATTGTGTATTCCACACCAACTCCTGTGGTGGGCCCCCCAAGTTCTCCAGAGGTGTTGTGGGTCCCCCTTGGACCCCTAGCACTGCTGTGGGCCCCACTTAGACGTGCTACTTCGCGGATTTACCGTCTACGACGTTGCGACACGTCGTAGGCCTTCGTCTCAAGTTTCGACTCTTGGGGAATCGTGCGAGGACTAGATCTGAAGCTGAAGAGTTCTCCGATCAGACACGACTTCCTATCTTCGACAAACTCCGGTTCAGGTTGGTTCCCTGAAACTCGTAGAAACCCCCACAATAGCTGACTGAACCCTAAACTAAAAACCGTCAACTTGAACTAAATTTATTTTTCCAGCACCTGTAAAACGTTGTACGAATTTAGAAAATCGACGAATGGACTTTGTTGACTGTGCACATAGGATAGATCGTCGATTAGGCTGAAACATCAAAAAGTGACTATTGACGAATAGGATAGTCCCGAAAACCTAGAAACGAAACCTAATAGGATTTGATGAATTTGAGACCTGACATCGTCGCCGTGGCGATATTTCAGACGGACTTCTACGGACGAGACGCTTGGACGAGACGCTTGGACGAGACGCTTCGAGAGGACGACACACTCGCCATCGCAGGCAAGTGTACCCACTTGCGTTTTTGACCGTGCTTTGGTCTTAAATTGTTAGAACTGTTAGACTGTGAGTGTTTAGATTCTGGACGTGAAATGATAGCGTCTGGGTCACCCTGACGACTTAGAATTGACGACGAAGTCTAAGTCCGACGAACAACAACTTGTGACACTTTAGGATTATCTTGTGTGTGCGTGCGTGTGGACACCCTAGAATAACTCTCCCGTACACTGGTCGTGTCTTGTCACTGTTATACACACTGGTCGTGTCTTGTCACTGTTATACACACTGGTCGTGTCTTGTCACTGTGTTACAAAAAGCCTTCGGGCGTTTCAGATGCTCTCCTTGCGGGAGTGATCTCCGTGTTACAAAAAGCCTTCGGGCGTTTCAGATGCTCTCCTTGCGGGAGTGATCTCCGTGTTACAAAAAGCCTTCGGGCGTTTCAGATGCTCTCCTTGCAGGAGTGATCTCCGTGTTACAAAAAGCATTCGAGCGTTTCAGATGCTCTCCTTGCGAGAGTGATCTCCGTGTTACAAAAAGCCTTCGGGCGTTTCAGATGCTCTCCTTACGGGAGTGATCTCCGTGTTACAAAAAGCCTTCGGGTGTTTCAGATGCTCTCCTTGCGGGAGTGATCTCCGTGTTACAAAAAAAAGCCTGCAGGCGTTTCAGGTGCTTCCCTAGTGGAAGTGATCTCTGTACTTCTTGTCCTGAGTTCTGGGGTTTGGGGTAGGGTTGAGCGTGCGCACGGGGAGAGGGTCTGATCCCCCTCAACCCGTAAGGCGTGAACCCTTCATGTCGTGTCGTGTCGTGTCGTGCCGTGTCGTGTCCTACCTGTCTTGTCTGTCTTCGTCTTGTCCTGACACCTTTAGGTTAGTCCCGTAGTCGGTAGCACATGCTACGGCTACTGCCTGCTACGCTTTACATTCCTGCTACGTACTTCCTTTACTACCTTGTTGTAACCTCAGCATGCTAATCAACCAGTAAAACGTTGTTTAATAGTTCAGTACACTTGCAGTTTGGTCTAACCCTTTTTGTAGACCTTACCTGACGTACAGTTCCTCCTTTTGGTGTTGTACGTCAGGTGTTGAGCCAGAGTTCGTGGACGAGGCAGACTCACTGGAGTACGTGGAGCTGAGGACGTCGTCACCAGAGTACGTACCTGACAAGGACCAGACCTTGAGGTCTTTTAGTCGCCACTTTCAGAGGTTACTACTTTCAGTTTTCTTTTAGATAGTTTGTTACCACGCTTAGGCTTCTTTTTAGGCTTTGTACTTATTGGATATCATATCTCTAATTTAATGAATGCAACTTTCTTTCCATACTTTCTGTTGTTTCGAACTATAATAATGCAAGAACTTGAAAATCTTTTAATGAATGGTACCTCTACAGACGCTTATTGGGTCCGAGCTTCTCAGCTCTGGCCTAAGCGGGCCTTGTCACGCTTCGCCTCCGTCCATTTTGGGAAGCGGGGCGTGACACGTTAGTACAACATTTTCAATAAGTAAAGTGGGTTGAATAACATTTACAACAATTTTATCATAACGTTAAACATGGGATTTACCGAACAAGCTACAGAAAACAATTTTTCTTCGTTTTTGTTTAAAACTAAAGTATATCGTATGATATGCTGTTGGATCACAAATTTCGTCCAGAATATCATGGCATCGTTTTTATACGTCATTTCACGTATAGTTTTCAAGTTATACAACAATAAGTAAAAGCGACGTAAAAATCCCGAAACTTCAAAAATTCATATTTAATTGCCACTTGCCTGTTTTTGGCGTTCTTGGTGTCGTCGGAAACGTCTCAACAGGTACTACGCTACGGTGATGACGGTTCGCTGGTTTGACAAAACGTAAAATCAGATTAAGCGTTTTCGATCATAACAGCTTTATAAAGAGCTCCTACGACGTCTAATCATCTGTTTTATTATGTTCTCTAAATTACGGTGTGGGTTATAAGTTGTTTAAGGGTAGATCTACTAATCGAAAGTACAGCGAAGGATTGGGATGCAGCGACAGCGATACGTGCGACGTCTACAGACTGGGATTCGTCGTGGCAGTGAGGAAGACGACGGACAGTGGCGTCTGGAGACTCTGCAGGTAGTAGCGAGGATTACAGCGAATCCCCGGGGCTGACGACATCGGATCTGAGGCTAGCGATGTGTGCGCAGCCTGACGGCGTCGGATCCGAGCGGTTTCACGGGGAGAGGAGGTCCTCCGGCATTTCTGGACGAGGGGAGAGTGCAGCTTGCTAGGCGAGGAGCTGTGCACGAGGAGGAGAGAAGCCGCGGCTGCCTGGGCGTGGGTTTGCTTGGCGGAGGATGGCTGCGAGTTGGCACGAGCGAGGTGAAGGCGTTCAGTGTTTGGAGAAGAGAGGAAGAGTGATGCGGGAGAAGGTCGTGAGGGTTTCCGGCGTCAGCGAGGCCAGGGGGTTAGGCGGAGGAGAAGGAGGAGGAGGAGGCCGTTGGGCTGATGTAGGGCGAGGGAGCTGGACGATGGATCTCGGAGAGAAGAGGGGGTCGCGGTCTGCTCGTGGATGAAGGGTGGTCGGCGGCGTCGTGATGTGTTACGAGGGAGATGGAGGATGCTGGGCGTTGCATGAAGAAAGGAGGAAGAAGGCCTCGGGTTGTCTTGCATGGAGAAGGGAGATAGAGAGAGTAGGGGGCGGCTACGTTTGCTGTTGAGTGAAGAAAACTATAACCCTATGGTTTTTAAAAGCTAGGTTTCCTTAGGGTTTATTATTATTTTAGGAGAGAGGGGCAGTAGGAGACCCTAGGTTTATTTTTATATAAGTTTTTGTGTGTGAGGTCACGAATGGCAGTACTCACTTAGGACCTAGGTTTTAGTTAAAGTCTCATAGGGCTAAGTTTAAAATGTGAATGATTGTAAAAATGGGTGGGTGCATGTGAAGCCCGTGCCCTATTTGATGTGTACTATCATTTTAAAAATATTATTGAGGCTGTGGTTTAATTCTTATTGATTTATTAGATAGGTGGTAATTAGTAATTACCAGGGGAATATAAGGAAAGATTTTTGAATTGATATCACCATAATAAAGGAGTGATTAACGGGGGAACTTCCTAATTAATTATAGGTTTTAATAGAATTAAAATTAGAAAGTTTTAAAAATATTTGAATTTAAGATTTAAGCTTTGAAATTTGAATTTGAAAAAAAACGTAATTAATAATAGGGTTCTATTTGTTATTTAAAATAGGGTAAGAGTCTCCTATCCAAATATGGAAAGGAATTTGAACATTAAAATATTTACACATATTAATTCATATAATAATCATTGCTATTGGAAATACATATTAAAATACGTTCGCAACATGAGTACGTATAATAGTACGGATACGAAAAACACAAACAAGTGTAAAATATTTCAAAATACGTATTATGAAATACTGGCCGTTACAGCAGCTCACTCGACCGAGTGACATTTTCACTCGGCCGAGTGAAGACCTTACTCGGTCGAGTAGGGTACTGCTCAGGGAAGTTTCGAAAAAACCCCTCTCTGTAATTACATGCAACTCGGCCGAGTGACTTTTTCACTCGACCGAGTGAACCAGACACTTTCAGCACTTGAAGAGCCACTCAGACTTTCGTATACTCTGCCGAGTGATAGTTCTACTCGGCCGAGTCGGAACATATTTGAAAAATTTCCTAAATTTTCGAAACTGAGGCCACTCGACCGAGTGGTTACCTCCACTCGGCCGAGTGACTAACATTATATAACCAAGCGCTCGCGGGCCCAAAAATCAAAATCCCCAATTCGCAAAAACCACAGACCGAGCACCCCCCAATCGCCCAAGCACCCTTCTCCCTCACCCGAGTCGCCACCGGCCACGCCCGAGTGGCGCGACATCACGCCACCGACCGACGTCCGGTCGCTGCCCTGCCGCCGCCCCCTTACCGTCGGCCGTCCCCTGTTAGCCCTAATTTCTCCCTTTTCTCCTAATATCCATTTCGTAAGCCCTATTCCACCCTGAATAGAAATTAAACCATATTCATACCTATTTCTCTTGATTTTCCCCTAAATTTTTCGATATTCATTGCTAATCAATCAATTTTGTATTTCAGGATAGCTTGGAAAAGATCGAGGGAAGATTTGGAGCTTCTCAGGGGAGGCGTTTCTTTGCTTGCATTGCTTGCTTGGAGTCGCGTCGTGCTCGGGTATATTCTTTCCTTTTTATTTGCACTTCGCATTGGTTGGCACGTCGCACGGTATTACCATGCCCCCACGCACTAGGTCCCGTGCGCAGGCGCCTGCCTCCAAGTGGAAGAGGACTAGCGAGCCTAGCTCTTCCTCCGCTAGAGCGGACTCCCTGCCGCCTAGCCCACCACCACCTACACTTCCGCCTCATATCGCACCCATTCCACCCCCCACCGGCACAGCCCGTCCCGGCTTTCAATTCGATGTGGATCACTTTCCGAGTTGACGCACACCGCGTTAGATTTGAAAGAATCTCCCATCGATCGATTGTCCCCTCTAGGTTTGCACACATTGCAGATTTTGAGCAACTAAGAGTATTCGAGAGCCTACTCCAGTTGTATGACAACATGGGGTGGCATGATTTTCTGTTGGTGTCGGTGGACACCTACGTCCAACTGACCCTCAAGGTCCTGAGTTCTATTCGTAGGACTCCCAGGGGTTGCATGTTTCGTCTGATGGATCGTGAGTGCGAGATCACTCTCGATATGCTCCGAGCCTTTTTCCAGTGGCCCCCTGTCCCGGACCCCGACCGTGATTTTAGTCCCACGCACATCGCCCCACCGTCATTCGATACACATGCTTTCTGGACGTTGATCACGGGATCCCCACTCGCTTTTGACCCTAGTCGGGCCAAGACCTCCTCTATCGTCCACCCATGCCACCGCATTGCTCAACGCCTTATGGCGACCACATTTCTCGTGAGGTATAAGCCTTGGACGATGTCTACGCCTGAGCTTAATATGCTCTATGTGATGACTAGATCGAGAGTCTTTGATGGTGGCACAGACGTACCAGTCCCCGCCGTTCAGATCGATATTGCTAGATGGTATCTAGACCGCATTGTTTCTTCCGCCACTGTCAGGACGGCGATCTGTTGCAGCGGTCTGATTACTTTGCTAGCCCCTTTGTGCAAAGTTGAGCTCCCAGCTGGTTTGCTTCGACCCACGGGCCCCACTACCCTTTCCATAGACGTTATGGCCCATAGGAGGATGTTGCGTAATCATGGTCAGCACCACTGGGTTTGGCTGTACGGTCCTTTTGTTGCAGATTATATGGTGCTTTCGAGCCCCGCATGAACCCACATTGGACCCGCAGGAGGTGTGTGGAGACCAGAGTTTGGACCTCCTCATCCCAGCAATCCCGAGGGCACTCAGCAGGAGCCCCTCCTCGACCCTCTAGCCCTGGAGATCCCGATCCCTCAGCCTGCACCTGATTCACCTCTGTCCACACTTCTGCCAGTATCGGGAGCACCATTGCTGAGCCCGCCACCGCCACCACCTATGTGCCATTGACTGCTGGTCCCATTTCTTTTGAGAGTTTTGAGAGTGCCCCTGCCGCTGTTCTTGAGAAAGGCGAGCCTTCCCTTATTTCGACAGCTGAGACCCTGTCGTCACCAGATTTCTTGACTCCTAGGGATTCATTTTTTGTTGATTTCATGACCTTTCCAGTCGTCGACACTTCCGTCTCTGCTGCTGCTGTTTTCACTGAGAGCGTCGTGACGTCTGTCCCCTCTTCTGTGTCAGCGACCTCTTCACCCTTCTCGCCCTGTTTCACCACTTCATATTTTGCCGCTGCTCACACTTCTGAGAGCATTCCTGCGTCTCAGCTTCCTACATAGGCTGAGCGTCTTTTAGCGAGCACAGCACTACACCCTCACCCAGTAGTGGTCCCACATGTATACGGTGGCCGCATGAAACAGCCCCGAGCTCCACCAGTGCGACGCTCTCCCCTACTCCCGACACCCTTGTTCACCACCTTCGTGCTTTAGAGGGGGTCGTTAGTAGTCAGAAGGGATTTTCGGGCTCTTGCTGCCACCTTTAGCTCTGTGTAGTCTCGCGTCGCCCTACTCCCTGGTATTCGGTCACCCTGAACCAGATTCTTGCGCGCCTGCCATAGCCTCCACCGGTCACTGTCCATCCCATTTCACAGCAGCTCCCACACCCTCCACCCTCTCCCCCACCACAGGGAGGTGTTGGCGATCCACCACCTGCTTAGGCACATACTTGATGCCTCTCATATTTTTTGCCACTGCTGTGATTGATATTATCTTTGCTGTTGATTTTGCACCCCATCTCCCCACACATTTTGGTCACTTTTTGCTCAGATTTGTCTATATCATTCTGGGAGAGAGGAGGTATTTCTGGGACCCTTATATTGCATCACCTTGATCTTTACACTCATCACTTGCCTTTCCATTTCATTTTCTTTCATTTTCATCTTTTATCATGCATGCATCCTCACCATCCCACCCCCATCATATCTCTCCTTATGCCACACTTAGCACATTGAGGACATTGTGCAGTTTATCTTGGGGGAGTTAGTGTCTCATGCACTTTTCGTTTTCTTCATTTTTATCTTCATTTTTCCACCTTTCTTTATTTTCCACTTATTTTCACCCATTTTTCATATTTTTCCTCATGCATCACATTTTCTTATTTTTTGTGTGTGCTGCATTTGTATAGTAGTTCTTATTTTTCCTTTATCCTTAGTTCTTTTATCCTTTTTGCTAGAAATGAGTTCTATGTGATGACGATGACTTGGAGTTAGCTTGCTCTTATATCCATATTCTCTTGACATGCCATCGTTTTTATTCCAGATATCATATGCTATACATTGCCATGCATGTGAGAATAGTAGCATGCATCTTTATTACATGATTGTGAATGTAATCTACCATTAGCTGAGTCTTAAGATTTATATTGTATACTTTTCATAAAGAACACACCAAGCTTCACGCAGTGATTGCCTAAACTTGGAGTACTGCTTTGTTGTCTGCTATCAATTCTATTTGCATGAAATTGTATGCTCAACTTTTCGGTTGATTGAATGTATGCCTTTTTGATATAACTGTATTAGTTTACTTTCTGAATTCAAACTGAGTAGATTACACTACCCTGCTGAAAGTTGTCGTGCACATATAAAAGAGTGAACTGAGCATTGCATATTTTTCTTTCTCCACATATCTTGAACCTCATTTCTATACTTAAAATCATTGGTGAATATCCCCTTAGCAAATCTTACATTGGCATTTTCCCTTTGTTATAAAATCCAAGCTCCATTACCCCAAAATCAAAAGAAAAAAAGGAATACATGCATATCTCTCTATCTTTGATTCAGGATTGTTATTGTGTATATTGGTCTCATAAAGGAAAAAAAGAGAGAAAAAGAAAAAAGAAAAATAAAAAGAAGTCCGTCTGTATATACACGATCTCGTTTCCTTCTTTCTTTCTTTCTTTCCTCTTTTATTTTCCTTGGAGCTTCAAAAAAATATGGGAAAAGTCATATCGTTCTATTTGATGCCACCACGCTTATAGATAAGCTTGGGGGAGAGGATCCAATGATGTGTAAGAGAGTGACCACTTATTTGTGCACGACAACCTAAGCTAGGTAATTTTTGATACTCAGGGAGATTAATTGGAGTATTACGAAGTCCACGAATTGAAATTTGGCATGCATTTCATGAATACCATCTCTTTCTATTCTTATTGCTTTATAATGTGTGATGCCTCTTATACTGCAAGTAAAAAAGCGATCAATTGAAAAGTGTGCAATCTATGATTACGTATACTACTTTGAATGCCTCAGACGATGCTAATTCTAGAATGATTTCATATTTCATATCATTTTTGACGTTCTTAGTTTCTATATCGAATGCACTTATATATGATCATGATATCGAGGTAAAAATCTTTGGCATGTTTTTATTCATCGTGCGCTATTTGAGTAAGCAACTCCATGTCCTGAGAAAATGATCTGGCATCTCCCTCTTCATTTTCTATTCTATTTCCCTTTCCTTTTTCCTTATTTTTATCCACCGGGTTCGCCTTTCTACTCATCTTCCTCGAGGACGAGTAAGAGGTAAGCTTGGGGGATTTTGATCGCTCCTTATTTTACACCTTTTTCTGCATGTTTGCATGTCATTTTGATCGCCTATATCCATTTTTTCACGATTATTCGACGATATCACGTTACTTTTCACTATTTCTTATTTTTGTCAGATTTCAGAAAATATGGAGCGATCTGGAGCAAAAATGAGATCAAGGGACTTGCACGCACGCTGGAGCATGGCCCTATTAAGGAGCTAGCAGCACTAGATGATGAGTGGAAGAAGAAGAAGTTCGATAGAATCGACAAGGAGGCAAGGAGGAGAAGATGGACTCCAGAAACAGGCCACTCGGCCGAGCATGCAGTTCACTCGGCAGAGTGAAGGAACGTACTCGATCGAGTACAACGGATACAAGAGTGACTGGAATCAAGTCCACTCAGGCGAGTGAATGATCTCACTCGGCCGAGTGAAGAAGTCCACTCGCCCGAGTGCGTCAGAGCTTTCCAAAGGAGATTTTAGCTGACTCTCTGAAGTTTGGTGGAGAACAGCAGAAGACTCGCTCGGCCGAGTGAGAAAGCCCACTCGACCGAGTGACGAACTCTACTCGGGCGAGTGACGCAGAGCGACAGACCCCCCAAAACCCTAATATCTCTGTTTTTCTTTGTGTCCGCCACTCGACCGAGTGACATACTCTACTCGGCCGAGTGGCGCAGTCTGCCTATATCGTGAACTAGGGTTCTAGGCTGCGCCAGGGGCAAATCTGTCAGGATTTTTTGGCCGACTTTGGCTTGTATTTAAGGCTAGTTTTCATCCTAGTTTAGGGAGAGACCAGAAATTAGTTTTGAGCATTATTCTAATTGTAATTCTCAGCTGGAGATTGAGGATTGGAGATCTGGTTTGTTCTTCTTATTAAAAATTTCTTGTTTTTGTGAATTGTTTTCTCTCAACCAAGAATTACTATATGTTTTTATTTGTTTATTTTGTTATTGCCATGATTAATTGCAAGTAGTTCTGCTATTCTAAGGCATGGAGATGAACCCTATGGATTCGATTTTAGAATTGTGATGAACGAATTCAATGTTGCTAGAATTGCTAAAGGGGTTAGGTTGGATTGATTTATCACGTATAGCTAGGAATTTCCATCGATTTGGGATTTGCAAGAGATTGGATTCTAATCGATGGAAAGGCCTAGATATTCGATTTAGGTTTATAATCGAGATTCTCTAGACTTGGTTTGCAAGAGATTGACCAAAGCTATGATTTTTATTATAAATATATACCCAAATTCGTTTACAAGAGATTGGACGAATACGAACTATCACAACCTAGATCGTAACTCGAGTTTGCACGAGAGTGGGCTCGAGGGGCGATTAGACGATGATGTCGATCCTCATGCTAGTGTCTTAGGTTGGGGTTCGCACGAGTGTGGGCCCTAACCTAGGTTGCTATAGACCAGTAATAGCGCGAGAGCGTGAGCTTGGTTCTTTATTTAGTTACAACTAGTTAACCTCAATTCAAGCCTTGCAACATTGAGATTCACGATTCACGAAGATAAATAACGATCCATAGTGGGAATTCCCTAGCCCTAGATGCATTTATTATATTGAATTCAAATTGTTAATTGAACGATTGTGACAATATTCTCGAAACCATTCAACCACCAATAGCTAGGTGATTAAAACAGAAAACCGTCATTAGTCCTCCTCATGTTCGATACCTGCTCGCCACTACACTGTGTGCTTGCGGTAAGACTACAATCGTGCCCCCCTGGTGTGTGTATCCGGGGGCCGATCAAGTACTATGGGCATGTCCGTTGCATCCGCCACAAGAAGAAGGGAGGGAGACACTGACCTGTTTTTAGCAGATACTGTATTGGTTTCAACTTCCAACACTGCACTCCTATGCAATGTGGATCCTATCACGCAAGAATCATCATGCAATGACTTGTCTTCCCTCGTGTTGTGTGTAGCACTGTTATGCACTACACCCTCTGCTTCTTGAGGTAAGGGATTGGTCAATACCTCTCCCTTTGCAGACATACTACAATCACCATTCGCGCTATTAACAACCGTCCCAAAGTACTCCTTCAAAGTATCAATAAAAAACATCCTCCTGACTCACTTCATGGTCTCATGTCTGTCATTCACAGACGCATCCCCAGTAGGAGGAACCTCTATATCTGCATCCCTACTTGCCCTACCAACTTCAGTATTATTCTTTTGGATTGAAGGGGGCTCTGTTGCCACATTGTTAGTTGGACATTGTGTGTCAATATGACCAAAACAAGTGCATGTACAGCATATAGGGGGCTCCCCTTCGTATTTAACATCAACCGATAATGCAGAACCATCGTCCAACTCAACCAAGACCCTCATTGGTAATGGGTTCTTTGCTTCAACCTCCACCAGGCATCTAGCATACATTACTCTGTCCAAGTTTGCAGTTGCTCGATCGAGACAAATAGGTGTGCCAACAACGCTTGGAACGATATTCAGTATATCTACAGTCCACATAGAGAGCGGGAGGTTATGAAATTGTATCCATACCAGGACAACAGTAAGGATGTCACGATCATGTTTAACGGTTGGACTCCATCGTTGAAGAACTGTAAGTCTGCCGTCAAATAGCCAAGGATCGCCATACAGAATTGATTCACAATCCTCTCTATTTTCAAAAAGAAAGTAAAAGAACCCATTCTCCCAATTGAATATTTGGAGCCCACTCTTCATTTCCATAGCCGATCAGTCCAAGCTTTGATTTGCCCAAAATAAGGGACATCACCCAGTACATATTGTTGGATCGTGTTCTAAGCCTAGGGGGTGAATATGCTAATAAAAACTTTTTCACGAATACAAACACGATGGCCTACTAATTCAAACATTCACAGAGCAAATACGGTGCAAAAATAATAAAGCAAAAGCAGATACAGAGTGCACACGATATTAAACCTGGTTCGGTCGGCCCTGACTTACTACAGCCCCAAAGTAATCACTAGAATAATAATGTCAAGATACAAACCATAAAGAACTTCTGCCCCAACACTCAGTTCACCAAGTCATGTATCTCACTCTCCAAAGTGTCGAACAATACTACTCTAGTAAAAACTTTCCCTTGACTAGCACCAACCAGTCAAGAGCCCAAAATCCCCTAAAAATGATAAGTGTAAAATAATACATAGATCTATCAATTCGATCATAAATAACAATAAGATGAAGAGTTTAGAACACTCAGTTTGTGATGATTGAATAGTCCCAGTCGATAAGCTTGTCGTCAGCTTTGCGCTGGCACAAACGGTTTGTCAATCTGATCTCTAGATCAAAAGATACAGCCCTCCAAAGTTTGTTGTGCAAATCTGAAATCTAGTCTGTGCGTAGATTAATTCTCTGTTTTGCAGAATCGACAGCAGTCTGTGCGTGAAGTACTCAGATACCACGTCTTCCAGAAAATGAAGTAAATTACCCCGAGCTGAAAAAATCCGAATAAATACTCGTTGGAATCTGAGCTCATCCACTTTGACTGAAAAATAAGAAAGGTCAGATTTGTTGAGGAGATTTGGCTGTGACGTGCAGTTCTTGAAGGTTCACGCTTGGCACTTGATCTCTTGGACTTTGCTTCTTCAAAGATGGTGGCTTTGGTTGCTTGCTCCTATAGGTTAAAGATGGTTTGTTCTTGGAGATGTAGCTTGATGATGGATGGTTCCTTATGCTTGCGGCAAGGCTTGAAGATGACGGAGAACTTTGGCCTAGGAGATGATAAAGACTATGAAGCTATTCAGAATACAACTCATGCTTGAATAAAAATAACTAATTTAATACAAAGATTAATATCAGAAAAATATCATCATAGCGTAGAGCATTGAGTTATGATCGTCCAGGCACAAACGGTTAGTCGATCCGAGCTCTGTGGAGAGAGTTATGCACTTTTCAGCGTCGTCCGTCGAGCTCCTTCATCTTCCTGCGAATTTGATGATCTCTTTGAAGCTAGGGAAGAGGAATTCGGCCAAGATGGCGAAATTAAAGCCTAGGGCGGCCTTGTTTGCTTGTTCTCTCTCATTGGGGGATTTTCCTTGTAGAAATATGAGTCATATATATATACTAGTCATAACCCGTGCCCTTAGGGCACGGCACATTTAAGATATCCTCCCTCAAAATCGTGGATCCCCAAATTTAAAACAAAAATCAATAATTAAAGCGCTATAATTGTTATTTAGTTTCCCCTAAAAAATTTAGTTCCATCCAAAATTTAGTTGCTCCCATTGAATTTAGACCGCCCCAACAATTTTAATCTTCTAGATTTAACTCGTGTCCTAAGTGCACTGTTCATTTAAAATATGCCCCCTCAAAATCTTGGATCACTTAATTCTAAACAAACATGAATAATTAAACTGCAACAATTGTTATTTAATCCCCCAAAATTTAGTTCCCAAAGAATTTACTTCTTTACAAAAATTTAAGCTCCACTCTGATTTAGTTCACTCCGTATTTAACCCGTGCCCTAAGAGCATGATTCATTTAAAATAATCTCCCCTTAAAATCTTGTATCCACTAATTTTAAACAAACATCAATAACTAAAACGAAATAATGGTTATTTATTTCGCCAAAAAATTTTATTTTCCTGCAAAATTTAGTTCCCTTGTTCATCTAAAATATTCACCTCAAATATTGGATCCCTTAATTTTAAACCAAATAGCAATGATTAAAAAGGAATATGTATTATTCAGTTTTTTCGAAATTTAGTTCTCTTCAGATTTAGTTTCTCTTTTAAAAAAATTCAAAAAAAATTAGTTCCACCCAAAAAATTTGGGGTTTCCTACCAAAATTTTCCCACTCTCATCTTACACATTGATTCATCAAGGTTCAATCACGACCTTCTTTCTACCAATCTTTTTGTCCTAATCAGCTATCCGATTCAAAAAATACATCATTTGTTTAATAGATATCATTTAAAAAATTAGAAAGTTAAATTTATTTCAATAATATTTTTTCCAGCCAATTTAGATTATAAATTATATGAATATAGACTAACATCGAATGAATTTATAAAGATTTGAGTACATGTTTACCTTGCAATTGGAATGGGTAATCCTATTTCGCAAACGTCCATTTGATGTTCTCGATGTTAAATTCATCACGATGGATCCAATTTTAAACTGCTTCGATCATGAAATGTCATCATCAATTTCTTGATAATTAGATTAATGAATAGCCTCCATTTTGTGGAAGGAACTTTCCTAATCATTGAATATATGAATGCATCATAGCACAACACGCAATGGAATTTCAGATCTGCATCTTTCAAGGATCATCAAAACCACAGTTCATATAAGATTGTTTCTGATTCTTTAGAAGTCTCGAAATCAAATTGAACCTACAATTAAAATAAAAAACAACTACTGATGGATATTGTCATGAGAATAAATTCGGGTTGTTCACATGACATTCACACCTATTTTTCTTGTATGTTCTCTTTCCAGTCAAAACAATGTTCAATATACATCGCAATCGTTCTGAAAGTCCAAGAAACTGAGCAATGCCAGCGTATTTTAGCTCCCAACCGACTTCAGCCCTTATCTTTGAGTTGTTCATCCTCTGGCCCAAAAAATAATCGGTTCCTGTAGATAGACGCTGCTTAGAAGAAACTCTATCAAATAATTGAGGAACATGGTTGGGAATCATACCTATAAAACCTTTGAATTCCTTACTAATTTTTCTGCTTCGTTTTACACAGTCCATTAATTCTTGCATACATATTAAAAAGAAAGTACTGATATTAGAATTAGTGACTAAAGAAATTAATTCCTAATATTTTTGGTCACAACATGCAGTTTCATCCACCACTGGTATTGATAAGTTATAGACAATAGGAACCTTGGAAATACACATAATTTCCAAAACCACATGAGAAAATAGACCTAGAGAGGATGGTTATCACAACCTATAAATGTCTGACCATGGTACCTCTTCATGATTGCAATTGCAAGCGATGCAGTGTATTCCTTATTTGTGATATAATCCAATAAGTAGATGTACAATTGACATGGACATACTACCAGTTTAATACACTAATATTCAAGTTTTTCTAGAATTGCTAGGATGGAAAGCATATTGCTTTCAAATAGAAAGCTGAAGAACCACGGTCAATAAAATTCCTTCCAATTGTGAACAAAAAAAATATATTTCTACAGATTCCTCAAGAATAACCCTATCACCGAACAACATATCAACGAAAGACAACCAAGTGTCAATATAACCATTAAAGAAAATGCTAAACACATGGAAATATAACAATCGAAACTTATGACGAAATTGTGTCTTCTAACAGAGAAAGGGAATATGCACACACTTGCAAAAATAAAAGAGAGATGTATAGATACACATGTATGTATTTATGTGCATAAATGTTTTGATTATCCACACATGGTATGTACCCAACTTCATAAGCTGCCATCAAAATTGCAAGTCAACATCATTTGGCAAAATCTTATAATGCCAACATCGGAAAAAGAAAAGGAAGATTCCTTACCGATACTTGAGGCTTCCAAGAGAAGGTAACATGATGTCATTCTTGCTGAGTTATATTGGCAACTTCCAGATTCAATGGCACTATTCCCAAAACAAAGTATATAATAAAGTAAGCTGGTTAAAATCAAAATTGATTGGATGAACTAAGTTTGTAAAATCAAGAGGCAGTGCATCCTTCTAATTAAAAAATTTCTCACCTTGCTGAGTTTTAACTTCTAAACACATTTAGAAAAAATCACTTCAATCTAGAAATAATACTCGAAGAAGTTCAATTAGCATAAAACCATTGAACGCCGTGTGTGTCTTTCAGTTATATTCCAGACAAATCCATACACTGCTCTAGTATTGGACCCACATCTGAGATATTCATTACAAAGTTCTGCCAAGCATTCATTAGTTATTAAGATGAACTCACTTTAGTCGTGCATGTAACTCTGTTATAAGAAAAAATAGCATATTATTAACAATCTTAAAAGCAACTATAGAAGAGCATGATTAGAAAGTTTCAATGACGAAGAAAAGTTTCAATCTCTTAGATTAAAAAGACCAATATTTTTTCCGACGTATTATGCAATGCAATGCAACTATTATACACATCCATCAAGGAAAGTGGGAGATTCCTCGAATTCACCGAATGCATTCAACCGATCGAGGATCTTGCCCGAAGGTGCAGAGATCACCTACACACACAATCAACAACAAAAACTTAAGCAAAAAGTAAATGAAAGTCAAATGAAAGGAAACCTGCAACTTACAATCAAAATGACATGTGCTGTTGGAATGGATGAACATGATAAAAGAAAAAAAGCAACATGCGATCTTAATCCATCCATCTCATCTCGAAAAAAATAAAGATGCAATAGAAGAATGAGTTTTTCTGCAGGGGAGAAGCAAGATTCACTGCCTTAATTAAATTTACCACTTTAATTGAACCCATTGTAGTGTTCTGCTTCTTGCGCTATTTCGTCTGCAAACTCATGGGGCCTCTTCATGCTCTGGAACATTTCGAATTCATTAAAAGCAAAGACAAAAAAATATCAAGGCTATGAAATTAAAAGATCTCATTAACATCATTACTTTTGGAGATTTCTTTAAAGACTAATTATGAGTTCTTCATCAAAGAATCATCAATAACTCCAACAGTGGAAGTTCCCCACTAAAACAAACTAAATTTTCTCGCTAATCTTGATCAAAGGAAATTCATAACTAAGAAGTGCAATCAAGACCAACTCAAAACAAAGAAGCGAAAACATTGCAAACATTGCAAAGCTCAAAGACCACCTCTAAGAATTCGACTGGCAAAGCTTCCCTAGTTCTTACATTAGGAAGGGGATGATGTTCTCTGAAATTCGTGATAAATAGCAATCCTCACATGTTTTATGCAGCCTAGCACTAATTTTGGGTTGGGAAGTTATGTATATCTGTTAAAACTCCAGCTAAACTCCCACATCAACCGAGTCTAACATGCAAGCACTGCCTTTTATTTTGAATGATCAGCAATATATGCAATGTTCCATTTGCAATCTGATATGGAACCAGTTGAATCACCCTTAGTGTTTCATCCTCAATGTATATCTGTCTGCACTGATCTTATATATGAAATGCAGTCAAGATTTTGATGTCAGCAAGTTCAATTGAATACAAAATATGCTCAATTTACCTCCATCCATGCTCCTTAAAAAGTTCAAGCTCTCTACAGATGATTTACAGAGCAATCTGTAATCATTAAGAAACAGAGCCTACATCACAAAGCATAATGTCATTATAAATTGAAACTATCTCATTCATCAAATTCTCAATCTCACATACCTTGTTCTTGATTGGGCCAAGAATTCCAGAAGGAAGTTGCTCTCTATTCGACCAAGTTATGCCACCATCTCTCGAACTCCTCATCACCCCCGCCCCCATCTGAGCATTTCAGCAAACATGTAATGTGCAATAACAACATTTAGCTCACGTTTGAACCTCCTATCCAATTCTATAGAACAAAAACAGCACCTTTGAAGGGACCTTGAACAACACGATGCTAGAGAGATAGCTTCACTTCCACATCTCCGAAACACACATGGTATCTTCTACCATTTCCGCTGGCAATACTTTGGTTCGCTTTAAATGAAAATTAGAAGAAAAATAAAGATTATAATTATTAGGTGAATGACTAATAAATGATAATGGCAAAAGAAACAAATTATGCAAAAGACACATTGCATGACTTGTGCTCAAATTTTTTTTAATTTTTATAAAAATATTTAAAAATGAAAAACCTCTGCCATAGATGGGATCCACTGTTCAAATAAGATGGCTTCAATGTTTTCATTTAGCATAAACATGATCCAAAAAATTAATTTTTCTTGAAAAAAAATGATCGGATCTTCTCAAAATAAAAAGAAAAAGCAAAAAAAACAATCGCTGAACAAAATCCACTATTAAGGTTACTTTTCCATAAATGAATCAAATGATCAATAATCAGGTTGTGATTCAATTCACATCACAGAATGAATCAATCCAAATTCAGAATATTAAAGCAACTTTTTAAAAAAATTGCTTGATCGTCTAAAAATACTAAAAAACAGTAAACCAGAATAGCAAGATCACTCAAAAAAACTAATAAACTAAAGAAAGAATGAGTAACGCTCAGCAGCAGCACACCAAAAACTAAAGGAAAGACACAACCTCGAATCCAGAACAATGAGCAATCTAGAAAATTTAAAAGGAACTCTAGAACAACTAAAAAGAATGAGCAAGCCAGACCACACAACCTCGAATCGTCAAAAAAAATCGGTAATAATACTGGATCGTCTTAAAAAACACTGCAAGATCACATCAGAAAGACACACAACTTCGAATCAAAGCTATAAATTGAGGCAAGAATTTAAGAGAATGAGTAACGCTCACCGTGAGAACCGACCCAAAGGCAATCAACAACCTTTTAGCTCTAATATCCTTAGTTCCAGTCCATTAACATCCTTCATATATAAGAACATGGATCTTTTTTGATAGAAGAATAAGAATGAGAGGAGAATGAGGAAGAACAATGAGGAAGAAGTAGAAACCGAGGCATGAGGGAAAGGAAGCAACAGAAAAATTAAAGAAATTATAAAAATCTTCATTTCTCTTTGATAGCCGCCCCATGTGTTGTCCCATCCCATCCCTTGTTTCTCCCCTAATCCTCCCAATGAAAGCACACCCTAACCGAAGAAAACCCACCAATTAGGCCCTCGGCTGTGGGCCCCGTAGTAAAAGAGACGAACTGCACTTGTTTAAATGCAAGAACAGTTGGCAGGCCCCACGTATTTCTGCGACCAAAAATCCCACGCATCCCTCTCTCTTTGTATGTGGGCCCCATGAATTTCTACTACAGTTGTTGCATTCAAATTGTTGTTGGGCCCCACGCATTTCTAAAAATCCCATGCATTACAAAGATTCAAAAAATCCCACGCATCACTCTCTCTTTGTATGTGGGCCCCACACATTTCTAGTACAATTGTTGCATTCAAATTTTGAATTAATGACGGTGCATTCAAATTTCGAACAGTTTTAAAGAGAGCCTGGGATTCAAAATGCAACTTGCATTTAATGAGAACCCCCTCCATACACTGTCAAATGTCAAATGTGAATTATATTACCTCCAAAAAACTTTTCCCTATAACAATTCCCTCCAAAATCAAACCAGAGTTCAAATTTCCCCCCAACACAAACAACATCTTAGTCATCAAGCCCTAATCCTAGTCATAAGCCCCATTGTCCTAGTCACTTGTCCTAGTAGGACAAAATTCAAAATCTTCATCAAATATAGAATATATATATATATATATATATATATATATATATAATAAAAGAGTGATGTTATTAAGAGAAATTGGATAAGCGATATTGGACATGAGAAATTGGATAAGAGATATCTATATTATAAAAGAGGGATGTTATCAAGAGAAATTGGATAAGAGATATTTGACAAGATAAATTGGATAAGAGATATCTATATTATAAAAGAGGGATGTTATCAAGAGAAATTGAATAAGAGATATTGGAAAATAGAAATTGGATAAGAGTGATGTTATTAAGAGAAATTGGATAAGAGATATCTATATTACAAACGAGAGATGTTATCAAGAGAAATTGGATAAGAGATATCTATTATATAAAAGACGGATGTTATCAAGAGAAATTGATAAGAGAATTTGGACATGAGAAATTGGATAAGAGAATTTGGATATCTATTATATAAAACGGGGAAATTGGATAAGAGAAAATATAAGAGATGAGATTTTGAGGGATAAAAGAGGAGGTGGGGAATATTGCACATGCAACCCCGGTTTTGTATTTTTGCCCATGGACCCTCCCCATACACCCACTCACACTTTTTATTCTCACCCCTTCCGACCATTTTTTTCCAGTTCTTTGAAGATTTTGAATCTTATCCTACTAGGACAAAGCTTTGTCCTACGTGGAAAGTTTGTCCTAGGTGGTAATGACAATTTTGGGGGGACTTAAATTTTGGGGGGAAAGTTAAATTTGGGGGGAAACTTGAAATTTTGTGGGAAAACTTGAAATTTGGGGGAACTTGAAATTTGTGGGGGAGAAAAACTCAGCCATTAAATAAACTGTGCCCTATATGCACGGGTAATGACTAGTGTGTGTGTGTGTGTGTGTGTGTGTGTGTGTGTGTGTGTGTGTCTATATATTATATATATATAGTATGAATCCAGGAGTTGTAGCCAATCCAAACTCCTTTGAACCACAATTCAAATTGATTTGATTTGATTTGAAATTGATTAGTTCTCATCATATCTCCTTGGTGCAATGAACTTGGTCAATTTCTTATGATAAGTAGAACTCTTTTGTATCCAAATTAAATCTAATTTGAATCCAAATTTAAACCAAATTTGACCAAGTCAAATTCTCTTAAGCCAAATTGATTTAAACTTGATTTTGATTAATTCTCTAATTTAAATTTAGCTCCTTATCCATCCATGCCATGTTGACCAAGTCAAATTCTTTTAATCATAAGATAGCCATCTTCCCATCTCTTGCACATAATTTCAACATTGCCATTATGCACAATTTGCAAGATTGCCATAGATCAATATTCACAAGTTTGTCACTATGTGCTCTGTAACGACCTGTATTTCGGGATACACTAGGGCTGAGTTCCATTTATGTATGTCTTCTATTATTTAACTCTTGATTTCTAGCTCTCATTAATATACTTATAGTTAACTTATTAATAGTGTATTAATATTTTGAGTTTTAAAATTCATAAATTTTAGAATTCAAATATTTTCTAATTCAAATTCAAATACTTTCCAAAATCCAATTTCAAAATTGTTTTAAAAACTTTCCTTTGTAAGACCTAACTAAATCTATAACAATTTTAGAAGTAATTATCTCATTCAAACCCATTAATTTCTCTAATTATTTTAATTTTCAAACTTTCCTTTTCGTCTTACTCTTAATTTCCTTAAATCAATAGTATTTAAAACAAATTTTGAAAACACTTGCTCTTTTTAACTTTTCCCTAATAATTATAATTAAAAAAAATCATTTCCTAATTCTTCCCTAACCCTAAACACCTTAGGGTTACTCACACACAACCCACCCAAGCCTTCACCCTAATACAATTCTATCACAATAAACCCTAGGCTGGGTTTCTTTCGTACAAACCCAACACTCAACAACCCCAAGCCTACAAACCCCTTGTACTGACCTATACCCTAAGAGTAAAACCCAGGTTTTTTAAAAAACCAAGGCTGCAAACCTTAACGCGCAGCCAGCTAACTTATAAACCTTAGATCTAGCCTAGCCATCAACAACTCTACCTCCTCTATTTTCAAACCTAAAAACCCTAGCAGCCTACCAAACCTATCACCTTCCCTCCGTTGTGCACCTCCGAGCCCTCACTCTCGCCGGCGCCCCTCCTTTCCTTCCGCCTGTACCCACTCCCAACACCAGCGCCCAGCCTCCACCTCCCGACACCACCTACCTCCAGTGTCATCTCCGACCAGCCTCCATCACCCCGACGCCCTAAAACACGCCGCCCCCTGCAAGCAGCTCCAGCTCGCCACAACGCACCTGCCTCCCACGTCCGACACCTTCCTCCAAGCCTTCGACAACAACTCCCCATCGTCGAGCCTCCCTCCGGCGACAGCGACACAAGCCCCCACCATTTCGATGCCCTGCATACCCTAAGCCCTTCCCCCGCCTGCAGAAGCAACGCCGGCGCTCTCTTCCTCCGGCAGTCATCTGCCTGCAACCGCAGTTCGACTCTCTCCCCGCCTTCAGTCTGCTGGCGCCTCCCCCAGCTCTCCGGCAGCCGTCCACCACTCCACATCACCTGCAACAACGAGTGAGCACATAACTTTAGAGGTTAGTACAGTATGTTGTTTTTATAACAATTAGGGTTTAGTAATATATGGTTAAAGTTAGTTTTTTATATATATTAAACTGTGTTTCTCTAAATACCATATTAGTGCGGTTAACTATCATTTAAGAAATTGCAGTTTTTATAACTAATTTGGATTAGAGGATAGTTATTAGGGTTAGGTTATGGTTAATAGTTAAGTGATAATTGTGTTAGGAATCATTCTGTAAAGGTTAGTATATAATAGTTAATATTAGTTTATTGTTATGGCCAGTTTTGTTAGTTCTGTGAAATGTTTTCATACTTTGTCAGTAATTCATTTATGTTAGTGAGTTAGTAACAGTCGGATAGTGTAAATGTATTAGTGATATAATATATGAACAATGACTCACACCCCCAAACAGTACCCGTACTTGAATAATAGGTTAATTGATTAAATAAGTTATTTTTCATTTAATCTAATATCGGAACCATATAATGCAGAAAATGTCCGCGCTTCCCGTAGGACCCGTCGACACCAAAAACATCGGAAACAGGCAAGCATGCAGTTTATTATATTCTTTTTTAAAGTTTACTCTTGTAGACTTAAACTATGACATAAAGTACACAAAATTTCCATAAGACACTCTCATAATAAAACCCATAACGAAATGCTAAACTCGTACTCGTGTGCGTGTGTGTGGACACCGTTAGGAAAATGAACATCCTTGCTACAACATGGACTGAACAGACAGTAAAACAAATAACTTGAAATAACATGGAACATGATAGCCGGTTTGGCAACTCACAGATAAATACATGTCGTTGGCCCATAGAATTTCATGTTGTTGGCTCGTGGACATACATGTCGTTGGCTCATATTTGGCTATTCTCGTCGGTCACATGTGACTAGTCTGGCTTATGTTCCAGTAGGGCACATGTGAATAGTCTGGCTCGTGTTCCAGTATATGGTGGTTTAGCATCCTGGCTCGTAGTCCAGGAAGTACACGTGGGTGGGGTTGGGTTCCCGGGCACTAGCCGGTAGTAAATGGGTCCCCTTAGGGGGCACTTGAAGGTGGATTCACTTACTAGCCGTCTAACGACGGGGGCCTTAGTCACGGACTTGCACACACAGTTAAATAACTTGAAAAGAGATGTTAACTTTCAAAATTGTTGTTACCTTATTGAACTGCCACGTTTCATTTTCATAATAAAACTCATGCTAGTGTAAACTCTTATAACTGCTTTAAACTACCATATATAATCTTTTATATATCTTGCCAAGGGTTCTCTTCTAACCATGTCTTGCAGGACCCTTGTTGACATACATTCTATGTTGTTCGAATGTATGTCAGGTTACGAGACAGAATACCAGGAGCACGAGCCGCTGGATCAGAGTGACCCATTGGACCAGGAGTACATTGATCTAGAGGTTCTCCCGACAGAGGACCAGTCGTAGAGCCTCCCCGCTGTTGCTGCTTTAGAGTTTACTTTCTGCTTATTTGTTGGGTGTCTACCCACTTCTGTAGACGCTTTTGTTGGTCATGTTAGGCCTTACTTTTGTGTACTTTCCTTTTCTGGACGATGGATATCTTTATGATTATTTCTGTTGTTCTGTTGCACTGCAAGAATCTGCATTTGGTTGTTACTCACAGATGCTTATTGGGCTTAAGCTTCACCGCTTCGCCCCATGCAGACCCGCTCGCGTCCTCGCTCCCAAGTATACTGGAAAGCGGGACATGACAGGGTTTTGTGGTGTCCCATGTAGGTCGATGCATTATGCAAAACTCAGAATAATGGAAATGTTAACAATATCCAAAACGTCTGGATTTAACTTGTACACGAAAAATTACCAGAGATTCTTGTCTCAGCATGGTAGAGGGACCCAACACCAGAATTTTTGGAAGATTTAGTTAAACACCATTGCTTGTTAGTTAGACGCCCTTGCTAAGATTTAGTTATTTTCATCTTAGGTGTTATCTTAGTGGCCTCACGTCCGACTCTGACTTTATTTGATTCCAGAGCCTCTCTGTGTGTTATATCCCAGAAGTTTGTAGTTAAGCTGTAACGACTGCTTTTCATGTATCTGGATTTAATATAGTATAATATGTGTTTTGGTGGATTTTCTCCTCTTGTGTGGTTTTCGTCTCCGTAGCTTTCATTTTCGATCGATTCGTCGTATTTTCTCGTTTCTTCCTTAGGATTGTCGATTTCTAAGTATGTCATTCGTGACGGGCTTCATAACGGTCGTATCTAACTATTAGATCAAGCCTAGGAGTCTTAGGAATCGATCCCGGGGCCCCGCGCTCCGTATCGGAACTTTTGGTGCTTATTAGCCGGTGTAAGAAGGGGCACCGACCGACTAGATGACGATCCAGTCGGTCAGCAATCCTTCTTGGACCGACTAGTTAGCTTTCTAAATTTCTCAGGAGTTACTGTTTATCGTTAGTCGGTCTAAGAACGTTGGTTGACCGACTAGGTTGCAAACTAGTCGGTCAGCAATGCTTCTTTAACCGACTAACACATCATCTAAATTTTAGTATCAGTACTGTTCATTCTTAGTCGGTCTAAGTTCATCTTTCGACCGACTAGTTGTTAAACTAGTCGGTTAAGTTTTGTACTCAGACCGACTAATTCTTGGTTCTACTGTACAGTCGAGTTACTGTTTGCTCTTAGTCGGTCTAAGAACGTTCATCGACCGACTAGATGTTAAACTAGTCGGTCAGTAATTGTTCATGGACCGACTAACTCTAAATCCTATTTTCGTTCAGGAGTTACTGTTTGCACTTAGTCGGTATGCGTTGGTCGACCGACCGACTAGTTGCCAAACTAGTCGGTCAGTGGTTGCTCTTTGACCGACTAACCAGTGTTAAATCCCTAATTTCTGGGCAGCCGCCAGCCCAACCTATTTAAACCCAACCCAAACGTTTTCTTCTTCCCCAACACGACCCAAAACCCTAAAATCTTCCCCCTTGAGCCCCCATCTTCCTCCAAGCTTCAATCCTTCATTCCAAGCCCTAAATCCATCATCCAAACCATCCATTCACCCTATCTACCTCTCATCTTCCCCAAAATCTCACCAAATCCATCAAAATCCATCAAATCCCCCAAAACCCAAGTTTCCCCAAACTTCTCCATTTGCTTCCAGATCTGATCCTAGGGTTCCCCGGAGTGTTTCTTCCGCCTCCTCTCGGTAAGAAATCGATCTACCGTTGTTTTCATATCCTATTGTAATTTTTATGAAACCCTAATAAAATACTTGTGTTTTGATGATTGTTCCCCATAACAGCGATTCCCCGTAAGCTAGCATCCGCGGAAACGAACTTTCGTAACCGTCATCCCCGGTGATAGGCAAGTGAAACTTGCATCTCTTGATTTGGGCCATGTCTTAGGCCATTTACCATGCTTTAGCGTAAAAGAGACTAAACGGTGAAAGGATAGCCGTTTAGATGCCATTGACCTAGCTTGACAACGAAGCTTGGTCCGTCACTCCCATCATGCTCATATGTCACGTTTACTTTAAATTAACGGTACGCGAATATGTTCATGTCATTGCATTTTGCATGTCACGTTTAAATTCCATTAACGGTACGCAATTATCTGCTCATGGCATTGCATAGTGATTATTTATCGTGACTGCGTAGCACACGCTACAATACTATGTTTCCTGGCTCGTGTTCCAGAAGCGAGCCCTGTAGTTGCTAACCCCAACGCTCGGATACCGGCTAGGTGTACCCCTATGCCAAACACACACTTATTTTCCTAGCTCGTGACCAGAAGCGAGCATAATGAGTTGCTAACCACAACGCTCGACACATGTGGGTGGGGTAAGAGATAAGCGGACTGAGCCTGAGTTGGCTTGATCAGCCACTCCGGCCAGCAGGCGAAATCTCTAGTGTTTAAGTGATTGATAGTGATAGAGATAAACGAGTTGGCCAGCAAGTGGACTCTATATGCACTAAGTGTTAAGTGATAAGTGATAAGTGATAAGTGATAAGTGATAAGTGATAAGCGTTAAGTGATTAGTGAATTGGTAGCTTCCGCTACATCGTGCATGCTTGTCACTCTTTTAAACTGTTGCATCATATTCAACTGCCATGCCATTGTTTAACATTTAAATGCTAGGTTGTTAGTCACTTCCAGTTCCCTTGCCCAAGTCTTTTTAGACTTGCTGACATGTGCCCCTTTCTCTTTTGGGTGACGCATGTTAGACCTTGAGCCTGAGTTGCTTGCTGAGGGTGAGGTGTTTACGGACGCCGAGCTTGCGCCCGTGTTGGACGGGGAGTACATGGACACTGGGGACCAGTCCTAGTGTCTTCGTGGTGTTTTACTTTTGTTAGATAGTTGTTTTGTTGTCGGTGTGTAGCACCTTTACTCTGTTATGTCGTTGCTTTTGTTTGGCCTTGTTCTGGGCCCTTAGACTCTTTCTTTTAGCCTGGAGGCTTTTCTGTGATGTTGAATACTTTGTGGACAACCGTGGGATTGGTATTTTATATCCGTCTCATATTATTATTGTTGTTGTTGTTTCGTTTGCAATTACAGGGACCTGCTTATACTAAATTGATGCTTATCGGGTTTGGGGCTTCACCGCTCCACTCCCGTGCGGACCTTTTCACGTCTCGCCTCCATTTTAGGGAAGCGGGTCGTGACAGGTTTTAGTGGTGGCCCATGCAGGTCCTTCCGTAACTGCAATTATCGGAATGACGATAATAATACGAATTGTCCAACAAATAAGTTCGACATCTGAGCCCTAAGCTATGAGTCTAATTGTTTCGTTTTCTGCGTTATTAGATGGCAGGAAGGCGAATCACCCGTGGTGGTGGTAGTGGTGCGCCCCCTCATGACGAGGAGCCTGAGCGGGAGCCAACTAATGGAGAGATGATGTGGATGATGTTGCAGATGATGCAAGTTCAGCAGGGTGTAATCCTGCAGGTGCAGAATGCTCCGGTGACTCGAGCTGCTTGGGTGGTGGAAGCCCCTCGCCCTGAGCCCGGGGCGAAGCAGTTCCGAGAGCTGGGTCCTGCGTATTTTGATGGAACCGAAGGTCCACTAGCTGCTGATGAATGGATGAGGAATATCGAGGACAATCTGAAGATGTCCAAGGTCAACAAAGTTAGTTGGGTTGACTTGGCGAAGCGCCAGCTGAAGGATAATGCTCGGAATTGGTGGGATGCTGAGGAGAGGATGTTGGTGGAGCCGATCGTTTGGGCTACCTTCAAGGCCAGATTCGATGGTGAGTTCTTTCCGAAGGCTGCCAGGGAAGAGATGCTGCAGCGTTTTATTGATCTGAAGCAGGGGAACTCGTCGGTGGACATGTACCACCAGGAGTTCATGAGGCTGAGTCGGTTTGCGCCGAAGATGGTGCAGGATGCTGATGAGCGAGCTCAGAGGTTCCTGCAGGGGCTTGCTTTGGAGCTCCAGAGTTTTGTGACCTCCTCTGATCGGGAATCTTATCAGAAGGTTCTAGTAGCAGCCAAGAGGCAGGAGCTGCTCGTGAACCAGAGGAAGGGGTCTATTGTTGGTGCTGGGAAGAGGCCTTTGGAACAGGCGAGAGCTGTGGTTAGGTCTGGATTCAGGCCGAACCCGCATGTTCAGTTTAAGAGGCCAGGAGGGCCTGTTCGGAGGACTTGCCATTTCTGTGGCAAGGAGGGCCATATCAAGGAATCGTGTAGGAAGTTCTTGGGGCAATGTATTATCTGTGGAGATCCCGCCCATGCTATCAGGGAGTGCCCGAGGTTGAAGCAACCTTGGAGGACACCTATTGCGGCCCCGCCGTTGCAGCAGAGGGCCCCGGTGCCCGCTGGTCGTGGGGTGCCCCTCGTTCCGCAGAGGCAGGCTTTTCAGTAGGCCGCTCCGCCGAGGAGGCAGGCATTTCTGATGACTGAGGAGGAGGTTTTGGCCATGGATGAGGTCATTGCAGGTAACTTCCAATCTAGTTGTTCCTTCCCTAATTAATTGATTGTTAAATTATGTTGGTTGCTTGTGTATGAATGTTGCTAGAGTAAGATTTGATTGATTAGACTGTTTGTTAGGTGTGGTTTTGGTTTGCACGTTCCCTGCCCGAGTCCTCTTTGACTCAGGTGCGTCGATGTGCATTTTGGCCCAGAGCTTCGTGGAGAAGCATTCCTTGTCGACGTCCCATCTCTCCAAGAGTTAGAACATCGTCACAGGGAATGGAGTAGTCACGGTGCATCGTGGATGCAGTCCTTGCTCTGTGGTGGTTTGTGGACATGAGCTTTATGCTGATTTTATTGTCCACAACATCACCAACTACGATGCGGTCTTTGGGATGGATTGGCTTGCGAGCTTCTATGCTACGATCGACTGCAGGAGGAAGAAGGTGGTGTTCGAGATTCCCGGACATCCAGTGTTTGAGTTCAGTCGTGGTAGCAGTTCGCTTGGTCCTGTCAGATTTCGGGCCAGGCCGGTGGAGGCTGTGGCTATGCAGATGGAGCTGGAGTGGCCAGCTGTGGTGCGTGATTTTGGTGACGTCTTCCCCGAGGAGATGTCTGGTTTGCCGCCTGATCGAGCTCTGGAATTTTCTATCGATCTTGTTCCAGGTGTGCAGCCGATTTCGAAGGCACCGTATCGTATGGCACCTGCAGAGCTGGAAGAGTTGCGGAAGCAGTTGGATGAGATGTTGCAGAAGGGTTATATTAATCCTAGTGTGTCTCCGTGGGGAGCACCGGTGTTGCTGGTAAAGAAGAAGGATGGTTCGCGTCGCATGTGCGTGGACTATCGGGAGTTGAATGCGGTGACCATCAAGAATAAATACCCGTTGCCTCGCATCAATGATATTTTTGATCAGCTTGGAGGTTCGAGGGTGTTTTCTAAATTGGATTTGAGGAGTGGTTACCATCAGTTGAAGGTGAAGAAGGATGATGTTCCGAAGACAGCGTTCAAGACGAAGTATGGACACTATGAGTTTGTGGTTATGCCTTTCGGTGTGACTAACGCGTCCGCAGTTTTCATGAATCTGATGAACCTGATTTTCTACGACTTTTTGGATAAGTTTGTCGTTATCTTTATTGACGACATTCTGATCTATTCGAAGTCGGAGGAAGAGCATGCCTCGCACTTAAGGACGGTATTGGAAATCTTGAGGAAGCATCGTTTGTATGCTAAGTTTTCGAAGTGCGAGTTTTGGCTGGATCGAGTTGCTTTTCTCGGGCATGTGGTGACTGGAGATGGTATTTCAGTGGATCCCGAGAAGATTCGGGCCATCAGGGAGTGGCCTGTTCCGTCGTCAGCGTCTGAGATTCGGAGTTTCCTTGGACTTTCCGGTTATTATCGGCGATTCATTAAGGACTTTTCTCGTATTGTTGAGCCGATGACCAGGTTGACGCGGAAGGATGTTGCTTATGTTTGGTCGGGTGATTGTGAGAGTGCTTTTGGTATTCTGAAGGAGAGGTTGACGAGTGCCCCTATTCTTGTTGTGCCTGATCGCAGCGGTGGATTTGAGATCTTTTGCGATGCTTCTGGCAAGGGTCTCGGTTGTGTGTTGCATCAGCACGGGCATGTTGTGGCGTATGCGTCACGTCAGCTTAAGGTTCATGAGAAGAATTACCCGACGTATGATTTGGAGTTGGCTGCCGTTGTGTTTGCCCTTAAGATTTGGAGGCACTTCTTGCTGAGTGAGAAAGTGAAGATTTTCACCGATCACAAAAGCTTGAAGTATATTTTCACTCAGAAGGAGCTCAACATGCGACAGCGTCGATGGTTGGAGCTTATGGCAGATTATGAGATTGATTTGCAGTTTCACCCTTGCAAGGTGAATGTGGTTCCGGATGCTTTGAGTAGGCTTCCAGCGGTGATGATTTTGACCTCGCAGTGGAGATTGCAGCAGGATTTTTGTGAGTCTGGCGTGGAGATTGTTCTTCCTGGAGAGGCTTCGTCGTTGATGTACATGCAGG
Source organism: Scilla litardierei (assembly GCA_030789695.1). NCBI lineage: Eukaryota > Viridiplantae > Streptophyta > Magnoliopsida > Asparagales > Asparagaceae > Scilla > Scilla litardierei. The sequence continues at coordinate 169,449,198 of CM061134.1, read as the reverse complement.
TACAGTCGACGATCGTGGATCGGATTAAGGCTGGCTAGGCTGAGGATCCGAAGCTGGTGAAGATTCAGGAGCAGGTGGAAGCCGGTCTGCGGACTGACTTTTTGATTCATGAGGATGGCTCGCTGAGGTTTGGAGCCAGGTTGTGTGTGCCAGCTGGGGATATCAGAGAGGAGCTGATGGTGGAGGCACACAGTTCGCCGTATTCTGTGCATCCTGGTGGCACCAAGATGTACCAGGATCTTCGTCTGAATTATTGGTGGTATGGTATGAAGAGAAGCGTGGCTCGGAGTGTAGCCAAGTGCTTGGTTTGCCAGCAAGTGAAGGCGGAGCATCAGCGTTCGGTCGGGTTACTACAACCGCTTCCGATTCCGGAGTGGAAGTGGCAGCACATCACTATGGATTTCGTGACTGGACTACCTCGGAGTCCGAAGCTGGGTAATCGTGGATCGGTTGACCAAATCTGCGCATTTTATTCCGTTCCGAGTGGGACAGTCCACTGAGGCACTGGCGAGGAGGTATATGGAGGAGGTCGTGCGACTTCATGGAGTCCCCGTGAGTATCGTGTCTGACAGAGACACGAGGTTCACATCTCAGTTCTGGCAGAGTTTACAGAAGAGCTTGGGTACGCGTCTGAGTTTCAGCACGGCGTACCATCCGCAGACGGATGGCCAGTCCGAGAGGACGATTCAGATTTTGGAAGACATGCTGAGGGCGTGCATGTTGGATTTCAAGGGTTCGTGGGAGGACCATCTACACCTGGCGGAGTTCTCTTACAACAACAGCTTCCAGGCGAGTATTGGCATGGCGCCTTTCGCCGCTCTTTATGGGAGGAAATGTCGATCGCCATTGAGTTGGGATGACATTGGTGATCGGGAGTTGTTGGGACCTGAGATGATCGTGGAGGCCGTGGATATCGTCAGGAATATTCGGGAGAGGTTGAGGATTGCTCAGGACCGTTTTAAGCATTGGGCGGATGCTAAACGTCGTCCTTTGGAGTTTCAGCCGGGCAACCATGTGTTCTTGAAGATTTCCCCGAATCGTGGTGTGATTCGTTTTGGGAAGCATGGGAAGTTGAGCCCGCGATACATTGGACCGTTTGACATTTTGGAGAGGGTTGGCGAGGTAGCGTATCGCTTGGCCTTGCCGCAATCTTTGGAAGGAGTTCACAATGTTTTCCATGTGTCGCAGCTTCGTCGATACATTAGCGATCCGTCTCATGCGGTGGATTTTTCGGAGATTACCGTTCGCCCCGATATGACGTATGACCAGCATCCAGTGCAGATTCTGGACAGGCGTCAGAAATCGCTTCGGAACAAGATTGTCAATCTTGTGAGGGTGATGTGGCGACACGGCTCACCTGGAGAGTCTACTTGGGAGAATGAGGATGAGATGCGTGAGCGTTTACCACTTTTGTTTCCGAACTCGTGAGTATTCGGAAATTCCGAGGACGGAATTTTTCTTAAGTTGGGGAGGATGTAACGACTGCTTTTCATGTATCTGGATTTAATATAGTATAATATGTGTTTTGGTGGATTTTCTCCTCTTGTGTGGTTTTCGTCTCCGTAGCTTTCATTTTCGATCGATTCGTCGTATTTTCTCGTTTCTTCCTTAGGATTGTCGATTTCGAAGTATGTCATTCGTGACGGGCTTCATAACGGTCGTATCTAACTATTAGATCAAGCCTAGGAGTCTTAGGAATCGATCCCGGGGCCCCGCGCTCCGTATCGGAACTTTTGGTGCTTATTAGCCGGTGTAAGAAGGGGCACCGACCGACTAGATGACGATCCAGTCGGTCGGCAATCCTTCTTGGACCGACTAGTTAGCTTTCTAAATTTCTCAGGAGTTACTGTTTATCGTTAGTCGGTCTAAGAACGTTGGTTGACCGACTAGGTTGCAAACTAGTCGGTCAGCAATGCTTCTTTAACCGACTAACACATCATCTAAATTTTAGTATCAGTACTGTTCATTCTTAGTCGGTCTAAGTTCATCTTTCGACCGACTAGTTGTTAAACTAGTCGGTTAAGTTTTGTACTCAGACCGACTAATTCTTGGTTCTACTGTACAGTCGAGTTACTGTTTGCTCTTAGTCGGTCTAAGAACGTTCATCGACCGACTAGATGTTAAACTAGTCGGTCAGTAATTGTTCATGGACCGACTAACTCTAAATCCTATTTTCGTTCAGGAGTTACTGTTTGCACTTAGTCGGTCTGCGTTGGTCGACCGACCGACTAGTTGCCAAACTAGTCGGTCAGTGGTTGCTCTTTGACCGACTAACCAGTGTTAAAACCCTAATTTCTGGGCAGCCGCCAGCCCAACCTATTTAAACCCAACCCAAACGTTTTCTTCTTCCCCAACACGACCCAAAACCCTAAAATCTTCCCCCTTGAGCCCCCATCTTCCTCCAAGCTTCAATCCTTCATTCCAAGCCCTAAATCCATCATCCAAACCATCCATTCACCCTATCTACCTCTCATCTTCCCCAAAATCTCACCAAATCCATCAAAATCCATCAAATCCCCCAAAACCCAAGTTTCCCCAAACTTCTCCATTTGCTTCCAGATCTGATCCTAGGGTTCCCCGGAGTGTTTCTTCCGCCTCCTCTCGGTAAGAAATCGATCTACCGTTGTTTTCATATCCTATTGTAATTTTTATGAAACCCTAATAAAATACTTGTGTTTTGATGATTGTTCCCCATAACAGCGATTCCCCGTAAGCTAGCATCCGCGGAAACGAACTTTCGTAACCGTCATCCCCGGTGATAGGCAAGTGAAACTTGCATCTCTTGATTTGGGCCATGTCTTAGGCCATTTACCATGCTTTAGCGTAAAAGAGACTAAACGGTGAAAGGATAGCCGTTTAGACGCCATTGACCTAGCTTGACAACGAAGCTTGGTCCGTCACCCCCATCATGCTCATATGCCACGTTTACTTTAAATTAACGGTACGCGAATATGTTCATGTCATTGCATTTTGCCTGTCACGTTTAAATTCCATTAACGGTACGCAATTATCTGCTCATGGCATTGCATAGTGATTATTTATCGTGACTGCGTAGCACACGCTACAATACTATGTGTCCTGGCTCGTGTTCCAGAAGCGAGCCCTGTAGTTGCTAACCCCAACGCTCGGATACCGGCTAGGTGTACCCCTATGCCAAACACACACTTATTTTCCTGGCTCGTGACCAGAAGCGAGCATAATGAGTTGCTAACCACAACGCTCGACACATGTGGGTGGGGTAAGAGATAAGCGGACTGAGCCCGAGTTGGCTTGATCAGCCACTCCGGCCAGCAGGCGAAATCTCTAGTGTTTAAGTGATTGATAGTGATAGAGATAAACGAGTTGGCCAGCAAGTGGACTCTATATGCACTAAGTGTTAAGTGATAAGTGATAAGTGATAAGTGATAAGTGATAAGTGATAAGCGTTAAGTGATTAGTGAATTGGTAGCTTCCGCTACATCGTGCATGCTTGTCACTCTTTTAAACTGTTGCATCATATTCAACTGCCATGCCATTGTTTAACATTTAAATGCTAGGTTGTTAGTCACTTCCAGTTTCCTTGCCCAAGTCTTTTTAGACTTGCTGACATGTGCCCCTTTCTCTTTTGGGTGACGCATGTTAGACCTTGAGCCTGAGTTGCTTGCTGAGGGTGAGGTGTTTGCGGACGCCGAGCTTGCGCCCGTGTTGGACGGGGAGTACGTGGACTCTGGGGACCAGTCCTAGTGTCTTCGTGGTGTTTTACTTTTGTTAGACAGTTGTTTTGTTGTCGGTGTGTAGCACCTTTACTCTGTTATGTCGTTGCTTTTGTTTGGCCTTGTTCTGGGCCCTTAGACTCTTTCTTTTAGCCTGGAGGCTTTTCTGTGATGTTGAATACTTTGTGGACAACCGTGGGATTGGTATTTTATATCCGTCTCATATTATTATTATTGTTGTTGTTTCGTTTGCAATTACAGGGACCTGCTTATACTAAATTGACGCTTATCGGGTTTTGGGCTTCACCGCTCCACTCCCGTGCGGACCTTTTCACGTCTCGCCTCCATTTTAGGGAAGCGGGTCGTGACATAAGCACTCGATCCCTACCTACCCACTTCCCAAGAGTTGGAATATCACAACTGAAAATGGCGTAGTGAGTGTTACCTTGGGATGCAAATTCTGTCCCTTAGTAATTTGCGGACATGAGCTATATGCAGCCTTCATGGTCCTGGACACGCTTAACTTTGATGCTATTCTCGGCATGGACTGATTAGGGACTTTCTATGCTACTATCGACTGTCATAAGAAGAAAGTAGTATTTGAAATTCCCGACCATCCGGTGTTCGAATTCATCAGTGGTAGTTGTTCGCTCGGGCCTATCCGATTTCGGGCTCAGCCGAACGAAGCGATCCTCGCATCTATGCAAGTCAAATCGGAGAAGCCTGCAGTGGTTCGAGACTTTGAAGATATATTTTTGGAGGATATTTCTGGATTGCCGCCTGATCGTTCAGTATCGACTTGATGCCGAATACTCAGCCAATCTCGAAGGCACCTTACCGTATGGCTCCAACAGAACTTGAAGAGCTACGAAAGCAGTTAGATAACTTGTTGCAGAAGGGATTCATTCATCCCAGTGTGTCTCTCTGGGGTGCACCTGTACTACTGGTCAAGAAGAAGGATGGATCGAGAAGGATGTGTGTGGATTATCGGGAGCTAAACAATGTCACCATGAAGAATAAGTACCCGCTACCTCGTATATATGATATCTTCGATCAACTCGAAGGATCACGAGTTTTCCCGAAGCTAGACCTCAGGAGTGGATACCATCAGGTGAAGGTCAAGAATGAGGATATCTACAAGACAGCCTTTCAGACCAAGTATGGACACTACGAGTTCGTTGTCATGCCATTCGGTGCGACCAATGCTCCTGCAGTATTCATGAATCTCATGAATCTGATATTCTACGAGTTTTTGGATAAATTCGTAGTGATATTTATAGATGACATATTGGTCTACTCGAAGAGTAAAGAGGAGCATGCCGAGCATCTGAAGATTGTGTTGGAGACACTTTGACGACACCGATTGTATGCCAAGTACAGCAAGTGCAAATTCTAGCTGGACCGTATCGCATTCCTTGGTCATGTGGTATCGGGCGATGGTATCTCGATTGACCCAGAGAAAGTTGCTTCAGTCAGAGATTGGCCTACCCCTCGGTCAGCATCAGACATCCGGAGTTTCCTAGGATTGGTGGGCTACTACCGTCGATTCATTCAGGATTTCTCGAGGATAGCAGAGCCCATGACTCGACTGACGAGGAAGGACGTCAAGTTTGTTTGGTCAGACTCTTGTGAGCAGGCATTTGGGACTTTGAAAGCGAGGCTGACATCTGCACCAGTTCTGGCTATTCCAGATAGGACTGGAGGATTCGAGATCTTTTGTGATGCCTCGGGCAAAGGTCTTGGATGTGTTCTGCATCAGCATGGTCATCTAGTCGCTTACGCTTCTCGACAATTGAAGATCCACGAGAAGAATTATCCGACTCATGATTTGGAGTTTGCTGCTGTCATCTTCGCTTTGAAGATTTGGAGACATTTCTTACTAAATGAGCAAGTGAAGACCTTCACTGATCACAAAAGTGTGAGATATATTTTCACTCAGGAGGAGTTGAATATGAGGCAGAACCATGCTTATGGTATATGTAGATCTATTTATATTAATTGAGATGTTTGTAGTGCATATACGTACAGTGTGTATGAGCGTGTGCTCATGTGTGGACATGTATGTGCTTAGTTATATGTTGTAGGAAGATATGTGCCCATAAGGCAATTTATCTTGATTATACGTCTTGTTCATACCGTATCTGGTACGTATTATTCTAAGTATAAAGTATTTGTATTAATATACTTAGATAATATCCATAGACTTATAGTTAGGTCCTTACATATCTAGATGAGATCTCGATTATGAGTAAGTAAGAGACCGAACAGAAACGTAAGTCTAAAACGGTTCGTGATCATAGATGTGTCGAGAACTGGATATCGACACATCGGATAGATCACTGTGTCTTCGTCTTACCTTCGGGTAATGATGATCTCATAGTCATTCGACTTGCTGAAGTCGGAGACGAGACACAGGTGCTCATTGGAGAATGAGTTCACTGAATGACCAAGTTAGAGTTATTAAATGGTTAAACTTTAATGATCTGTCTTTAATAACTCTAGGGTGATGATAGGTTAGTTGATCCTTAAGACCTGAAGTCAACTGTATAAACCTGTGAACGGACGGTGTAGCTTAGACCCATGATCTAGCTTCGAGGACCAGTCCTGATGAAAGATCTTAGGTTGGGTTGCACCAGAAGCTCTCTAGGTGAGTAAGTGACTAAGATGGGATTCGTCACTTCCATTAAAGGGAAGTTAGTGTTATAGGCTCAGTACGGTCTTTATGTTAATCCTCGGCCGGGGTACGTTGCAAGTTGTACAACGTGTATACAATAAAGACCGCCGTATACTGACCAATGTTGTCTAATAGGGTTGACAGAAAACCATACCCTAGGCCAACATCAAACACAGTCTTGACGAAGGGATTTTAGCTAACGGAATTCATCTCTGACACAGCCAATGCAAACCCTATGACACTTTTGTCAAAGGGTCGATCACGTTATGATGACTCTGAAACAGGGACGACAGCTACTGCTCGTAGTGACCGTCGTCTAGGGGTTTCGAGCCCCAACCTGTAGTAAGGTCAGGCTGTAGGGTCTCACACCGAGTAGTACTCGTGTCTTAGTAATAGGAATATAGAATAGAGAGAAATGTCATTTGATGATATTCACAAGTTAAGTTGTGAAAGTTAGTCGCAATAGCAATAGGGACATAACGTTGCATTAGATGCTAACTTTAACTAAACGTGTTGTAAATTAGTTACGACGAATTTAGTAGGAACAAACTTGTTGGAAAGGGTTACCTGGATGACGGGATCGTCCCGGTCTAAACACAGGTTCAAACCGTGTCCAAATCGGAGCTCAAACGAGCCCAGAAACGCAGAAAGAGTTCAAGGGGAAGTGGGTTAGACCCACCGGGCCAAGAGGCCCATGTGCAAGGGCAAAACGGGCGCGGCCCGCTGCAGCAGCGGGCATGACCCGCTGTGTGCAGCGGGCGGGCGCCCGCTGCACAGCGGGCCAGCGCCCGCTGATGCAGCGGGCACGGCCCACTGCACGCAGCGGGCCAGCGCCCGCTGCAAGCAGGCGCAGCCCGCTGCACAGCGGGCCCGCGCCCGCTTGTGCAGCGGGCGCAGCCCGCTGCTTGCAGCGGGCCAGCGCCCGCTGCTTGCAGCGGGCACGGCCCGCTGCAGCAGCGGGCGCCCGCCCGCTGCTTGCAGCGGGCGGGTGGCCCGCCCTTTCCCCCTTGGGCGGGCGCGCCCGCTAAGTCTAGCGGGCGCGCCCGCAACTTAAGTCAATTAGGGTTTTTTGAATAACCCTAATGACGGCTACGAATTTTGAGAAATTGCTAAACTTTGAGCAATTGTTTGAGGGGTCAAACGAAGTCGAAATTCGTCACCGTCAGTTCCTACGCGTTCACCATTCCAAGCTCTTCTGATTGATAGCTTGTTTGGTGTCTGAAGTTTAGTATGTGAGGAGAATTAATTCGTTAAAGTTTGACTTTGAGAAAGGCTAACTTTAAAGTTGAAATTAAGCCAAATGGCTTAATTGAATTTTCTCTTCATGGGAATTGTCCCACATTGCCCGCAACGAGATGTTGAGTGCTCACTCCCTATATAAATAGGGGTGCACTCTCCTCGTTGAAAAACACACCAGTCAACGATCGGGTAGCTCCAAATTATTGAGCAAGCTCGGTCCGCGACTAAATCTCTCTCTCTACTTTCCTATTCTCTGGAGTAGTCCTAGCACGACTACGAAAGGGGTTTGGATCTGATCCGGACGTCTAAGACGCGGGTTTCTTCTCAAGTGAAACTTTCTACCGCGTGTGATCGGCTCGGAGGCGAAAGCGGCTCGGGCGGATCGGTGCGAGGGTGCGAGGCGGCTCAGGGAGATCGGGTCAACGCCGCTCGGCTACGAGGAGCTTCTCAAGACGGTGCGGTACATCTTGCCTGCTCCAGGGCCAAGATTCCGGGTATGTGGTTAAGCGTTTTTTAGCGTAATGTTTTAATTAGTCGCTTAGTGTAGATCCTTCTTGGAGTGGTCAGACCCACTCCAAGTCGGCATAGATCGGGCTGGGTTCTGGCTCCCCAGAGCCTAGCTAAATTATTTAGCTAGTGTAGAAATTATGATTTCTGTTTTTCCGCTGCGACTTTTGTGCCTCCGTGGTCCGTCCGACTTAGGACGGATACGGATCCGAGCTCTAGGGGTCCGCCAAAACCCCAACAGTGGTATCAGAGCCACGGTTATGCTATAGATCTACTATAGCGACTTTTTAAATAGTTAAAAATGCTTAGCTTTCATATGCAAAACTTTTTTTATGTTAAATTAGTTTTGAAAATATTTTGTGTTTCAAAAAAAATTTTTTTTTTTTTTGCAACACTGATATTTATTTTAATTTTGGAGCAAAAATTATTTTTATGCGCTAAATCTAAAAAGTAGTCTCCTTTATTATAAATACTTTATAAAATTTTTATGAGCCATTAAAAATTTTAAAAGGGTATTTAATGTTTATGTAATCTTTAGAAAAATTTTATTTTTTGAAATTTAAGAATTTTTCTTTAGTTACATAAAGTTAGAAATCTTTAAACTTTACTTGAATGCTTCTAAAAAGGATTTCTAAAAGATTTTAAAAGAGTTTTAAAATTGTTTAATATGTTAATAATAGAAATAATTTTATTTCATGAGATGTTATATAAAATTAATTTCTTTTACTACATAGATGTTTCTAAAATCTTTATGTGATATTTTAATTTTAGAAATGAGGTTAAAATTTTTTAAGCCCTAAGTTTAAAAATTATTAGATAATTTTGTACGACTTAGTTTTATGCGATAAAATATTAATGAAGGCTTTAAAAATTTTAATCTTTAATTTTAAGTGTTAAAATTTAGATTTGCATGTTTGTATCATATAGATAATTTTTAAAAAACTTGCAAATGCCTTTCATATGTCACTAAAAATGAAACTTTCTTTTATGCGGATAAAGTTAGTTGCTTCATTTCATGTTGTATATTGTATACACAAACCTTGTTAGGTTAGCCATTAAAACATGATAGTGACATGCTACGATCAATAAAACAAAACAACATTGAACCTAATACCTGATTAGGGTAGTCCTTTTGTTTGTAAATCATTTCATTAAAATGTTTAAATAATGATTTTCACAAAAGACAAAATGTTGAATTGTTTTATAAAATCCTAATTAGATTGGGGTAGCAAGTTGAACGAAGAACCTTATAGTTGATAAGGACTTAATAAAAGATGTTCAACCAATCTGAAAATTTTTGAATTTTAGGATCCACTAGTTGATAAGGATTAACTAGTTCTTTTAATTAAAAGCCATTTAGTTGTTTGGAAAACATAAGATTGATGACAACTCCTTCAATGGATCATGATGTCGGTCAATGTGCTTGGCTAAAGTTTTTGGACCAACCTAGCTAGACTGGGTAACAAGTGGTCCTGGCTTAGTCAATTCCCTGGCCGCGTCCGCTGGACCGCAAGGAGTCGATTCATGACTATGTAAGTCCATCGACTATACCTAAGTCAATACGATAATAATCTTATTCAAGATAAATCGTAGCCCTCCTTGTTTTAGGAGTTGGCAACTGTAAGAAACATGTTCCGGTTGTTGAGCTACACTCAAGCCGTGACATGTCAATCTTATAGAAACCGATTTCTTGATTGACATCTTAACCTGACTGAAACTGTTATCTCATCCCTCGAGCTTCGGCGTAAGTCTAACCAAGAATGTAGTCTAAGACCTGACCCAAACCGGCGCGTCGTGCATACACCGAGCAAAGGGGCAAGTCAGGCTAGACACGAAAACAAGGGTCCGACTAGGCTAGCCATTGTGATCCGGTTGAGCACACTCATGATCACAAATGACTGGGGGTAAAAATCGATAGGGAATCATAGTAAATATGATTGACGACGAGTTCGTCTACCGACTGCAGAGTCGGACAACTTGTTGAGATACACTCAAGGTTGTCAGACTCAGGGTAGTCGGATCCCTCTCTCACAAATGTTATTTTATAATAAATTGTTTATTATTATGGCTTTAAATAAATTTAGTGGGAGAATATAGTTTTATTAAAACCATTAAAACTATACTACGAACATTTACTAACTATAGTATCTATAAAATACAGAATGGATTCGGGACTTAGATACATGGTTGAAAAGAACGTGCTGGATGGAACGAACTACAAAGACTGGCTTAGGAACATCAAGTTGGTCCTTTCCCTAGCCGGAATAGGATACGTACTGTTCGAGGACGCTCCAGATAAGCCGGATGAAGATTCGACCCACGAAGAAAAGGAAGCCTACAAATTGTACCAGAGGGATGCAGAGAAGGCCAGGTGCCTTACTCTGGCTTCGATGACCAACGAGTTGCAGAGGAAGCATGAACATATGGATGTTCAAAGCATGCTCCTCAACGCACAAGAGTTGTATGGCAAGCGATCAAGAGCTGCCAAGTTCGAGGCCACTAGCAACCTCTGGGGCACCAAGATGGGGACGGAACCCGTACAAGATCATGTTATCAAGATGATCGGGTACGTGGAGGACGCCGCCCAGTTAGGATTTGTCCTGGACAATGAGATGTCCACGGACATTATCCTAAAGTCTTTGACTCCCGATTTCAAGCCTTTTATAACTGGCTTTATAATGAACAGCCTTGAGACGGATCTTCCGGGTCTCCTCAATATGCTCCGGCAGTTTGAGGAGATTCATAAGAAGCCGGCTGCACTGGTTGTTGGCTCTGCTACTTCCGACCAGCCGAAAGGCAAAGGAAAGAAGAGGCAGGTCCCACAACCTGCGAAGGCTAAGAATGGGAAGAAGAAGAACAAAGGGGCCCCGTCGAAATCTGAGTGCTTCCATTGCCACAAGATTGGCCACTGGAAGAGGAACTGCAAGATCTATCTTGCAGAGAAGAAGAAGGGGCATACTGATGCCTCCACCTCAGGTACAAATTAAAATTCAATTAAATGCAATTATTTCCATTCATGAAGTATGAGATACTTATAGACATCTGTGTACTGTATACAGGTGGCTGATAAGAATTGGAGATTGGAGAAGTACGGAGATCGGTCGGCAATTAAAGCAACAGTTGCTGCTGGGACCGCTCAAAGACTTCTGGAGACGCTGATCGCGATGGAGATGATATTTTTCTTATTTGAATAAAATGTATCATCTTTAAGGATCGAAAACAATGAATGAGTGCTTTGCACTCAAGGTTTATTTTTGATAAACAAATTAAGGTTCCTTTTATGAACCCGTTGTTTTGGAATGGATGTCTCATTTGTTGCAATTGAGATTGAATTGGCTCAAATTCTGTGGATGTGGCTTTTCTGTGATGGTTGCGTATATTTTCGAATAATGGTGTATTGCTTCGATAATATTGATTTTGGAGCTGACTAAATGCTAGAAGTCAATCAGTAGTTAAGTGTAGGTTCCAGGGGACGTATAAATTGTGTGCGATCACAATAATACGCATATCAAGTTTAACTCATGATTATCTGCATTTAGTTGTTAAAAGAGTTAATACTAAATGTGGTTAAAGGAATTAGGACAGTGTAGAACGTTTTGATTGAACGAGTCAATGTCAAGACTCCTTAAAACGATCTTGACTTGACTCATTCGTCAAACCGAATCTGACACTTGTACATTCCATCTAAGGCACTTACCAAAAGGTTATTTTTGCACATAAATCTAAATATGATTTAGTTATTATGTTGAAGTAATTTAACCAGGTAATTCTCAAAGTCAGTGGGAGCGAGTAAGTATACTTAGTTCCGGTTTTTCCGGACTAAGTAAAAAGGATTTTTCACTTTAATGAATCTTCTATATAAATCATTAAGTCAAAATTGTTTTGATTTAATCGCATATATATAGAGACTTAGGGTGTCAAATATGTACTTGACATATTGACACAGTAAAGTGGAGTGAGCTAGAACTGACTTACGGAAATGTTAGACCCCACATCTAAATAGTATAAGCTAACTGTTAGCTATACAAAGTTAGGAAAATTGATCCAGATCATTTTTCCAAAGGATCAACCCTGTGTGATCAAGAGATGTAATTTCAATCCATTAAAATTCGTTGTAGATACTTATTAGTAGTACCACTCTTAGGTTTGCCATATCAAATGTCAAAGTGACTGATATGCTATAACGGCATGAGATACCGAGATAAATAGCCTAAGTGCAAGTGGGAGATGTAGGAAGATATGTGCCCATAAGGCAATTTATCTTGATTATACGTCTTGTTCATACCGTATCTGGTACGTATTATTCTAAGTATAAAGTATTTGTATTAATATACTTAGATAATATCCATAGACTTATAGTTAGGTCCTTACATATCTAGATGAGATCTCGATTATGAGTAAGTAAGAGACCGAACAGAAACGTAAGTCTAAAACGGTTCGTGATCATAGATGTGTCGAGAACTGGATATCGACACATCGGATAGATCACTGTGTCTTCGTCTTACCTTCGGGTAATGATGATCTCATAGTCATTCGACTTGCTGAAGTCGGAGACGAGACACAGGTGCTCATTGGAGAATGAGTTCACTGAATGACCAAGTTAGAGTTATTAAATGGTTAAACTTTAATGATCTGTCTTTAATAACTCTAGGGTGATGATAGGTTAGTTGATCCTTAAGACCTGAAGTCAACTGTATAAACCTGTGAACGGACGGTGTAGCTTAGACCCATGATCTAGCTTCGAGGACCAGTCCTGATGAAAGATCTTAGGTTGGGTTGCACCAGAAGCTCTCTAGGTGAGTAAGTGACTAAGATGGGATTCGTCACTTCCATTAAAGGGAAGTTAGTGTTATAGGCTCAGTACGGTCTTTATGTTAATCCTCGGCCGGGGTACGTTGCAAGTTGTACAACGTGTATACAATAAAGACCGCCGTATACTGACCAATGTTGTCTAATAGGGTTGACAGAAAACCATACCCTAGGCCAACATCAAACACAGTCTTGACGAAGGGATTTTAGCTAACGGAATTCATCTCTGACACAGCCAATGCAAACCCTATGACACTTTTGTCAAAGGGTCGATCACGTTATGATGACTCTGAAACAGGGACGACAGCTACTGCTCGTAGTGACCGTCGTCTAGGGGTTTCGAGCCCCAACCTGTAGTAAGGTCAGGCTGTAGGGTCTCACACCGAGTAGTACTCGTGTCTTAGTAATAGGAATATAGAATAGAGAGAAATGTCATTTGATGATATTCACAAGTTAAGTTGTGAAAGTTAGTCGCAATAGCAATAGGGACATAACGTTGCATTAGATGCTAACTTTAACTAAACGTGTTGTAAATTAGTTACGACGAATTTAGTAGGAACAAACTTGTTGGAAAGGGTTACCTGGATGACGGGATCGTCCCGGTCTAAACACAGGTTCAAACCGTGTCCAAATCGGAGCTCAAACGAGCCCAGAAACGCAGAAAGAGTTCAAGGGGAAGTGGGTTAGACCCACCGGGCCAAGAGGCCCATGTGCAAGGGCAAAACGGGCGCGGCCCGCTGCAGCAGCGGGCATGACCCGCTGTGTGCAGCGGGCGGGCGCCCGCTGCATTAGCGGGCGTGGCCCGCTGCACAGCGGGCCAGCGCCCGCTGCAAGCGGGCGCAGCCCGCTGCACAGCGGGCCCGCGCCCGCTTGTGCAGCGGGCGCAGCCCGCTGCTTGCAGCGGGCCAGCGCCCGCTGCTTGCAGCGGGCACGGCCCGCTGCAGCAGCGGGCGCCCGCCCGCTGCTTGCAGCGGGCGGGTGGCCCGCCCTTCCCCCCTTGGGCGGGCGCGCCCGCTAAGTCTAGCGGGCGCGCCCGCAACTTAAGTCAATTAGGGTTTTTTGAATAACCCTAATGACGGCTACGAATTTTGAGAAATTGCTAAACTTTGAGCAATTGTTTGAGGGGTCAAACGAAGTCGAAATTCGTCACCGTCAGTTCCTACGCGTTCACCATTCCAAGCTCTTCTGATTGATAGCTTGTTTGGTGTCTGAAGTTTAGTATGTGAGGAGAATTAATTCGTTAAAGTTTGACTTTGAGAAAGGCTAACTTTAAAGTTGAAATTAAGCCAAATGGCTTAATTGAATTTTCTCTTCATGGGAATTGTCCCACATTGCCCGCAACGAGATGTTAAGTGCTCACTCCCTATATAAATAGGGGTGCACTCTCCTCGTTGAAAAACACACCAGTCAACGATCGGGTAGCTCCAAATTATTGAGCAAGCTCGGTCCGCGACTAAATCTCTCTCTCTACTTTCCTATTCTCTGGAGTAGTCCTAGCACGACTACGAAAGGGGTTTGGATCTGATCCGGACGTCTAAGACGCGGGTTTCTTCTCAAGTGAAACTTTCTACCGCGTGTGATCGGCTCGGAGGCGAAAGCGGCTCGGGCGGATCGGTGCGAGGGTGCGAGGCGGCTCAGGGAGATCGGGTCAACGCCGCTCGGCTACGAGGAGCTTCTCAAGACGGTGCGGTACATCTTGCCTGCTCCAGGGCCAAGATTCCGGGTATGTGGTTAAGCGTTTTTTAGCGTAATGTTTTAATTAGTCGCTTAGTGTAGATCCTTCTTGGAGTGGTCAGACCCACTCCAAGTCGGCATAGATCGGGCTGGGTTCTGGCTCCCCAGAGCCTAGCTAAATTGTTTAGCTAGTGTAGAAATTATGATTTCTGTTTTTCCGCTGCGACTTTTGTGCCTCCGTGGTCCGTCCGACTTAGGACGGATACGGATCCGAGCTCTGGGGGTCCGCCAAAACCCCAACATATGTATCTATATTCATAGTATGAATAGGTATGTCTTATGTATGGTAGTTATGTTATTATATTATGTTGCATTACTTGCCCTACGGAATAGTGTATGTGCGTGCGTTTGAAGGTATGCTAGGAGGTATACATGATTGTGTGATATATATATAGGTATAGATATATATGTGTAGCAGTATACTAGCTTTATGCAAATTACTATGGTTTTGTATACTTGGTTGAACATAAAGTATGTATGTCTAAGATTTATGTAGATATAAGATAGTCGTGTAATAGTGTAAGTACATATTTGTATATAATGAGTATGTGTGCATTTATATGTATGTAATTATATGATGTACGTGTAAGTATATGAATGATACATTGTTTTTATAATATAGGTATGCCTGGGGTAGAGTGCTCTCAACGTCTAGGGCTGGTCATACTTGAGTTGGCCATACACAAGGAAGACATAGGACGGACTTAATTTTAAGGTAGGTAGATTGTAGTAGTGTAGTGTCGTATAAGTAGGACATGTTCATTTTGTATATAGTGTAATATATGGTGTGCATATAAGTGTGTAGTGATGCATAATATGTGGTGTGTATAGTGTATTACATAAGGTGTAGAGTGATTATATTATTGTGGTATTATTTGGTTGAATATGAGTGTGATAGTATTGAGTGATATGTTTATATGACCGGTAAAACAATATGATTGGGGATTCTGATTGTATAAATATGGCAGTGCATTATGTATTAGTAATAAAGTAAGTGTGCAAGATGATGGCACACTTGCAGTTAGTATGTCGATGTGTGTGTATATTAAAGTACTACTATTGGTTTAATTATAATATTGGTTTTAATTCTATTGTAAGATTGTATTACATGAATGATGTTATGCTTAGTAGTGATATATTAGTATTATGATATATAATTAGTGATGTATGGGTGAGTGTTAATATTATTATAAGTATGATTGTTAACTAGTGTTAGTAGTAATACTACTACAGCTATTATTATTAGTGTTAATAATTGAACGTTTATGTGTTATGGCATGATTGTTATTAATGGGTAGTGTATGAGCGTAGTAGGTGTGGTGCGTGTATATTAGTAGAGGAAGTGCGCGAGCACCATCCTCACCTATTCCTCGCATCTTGGTTGATAAGAATTCCGAGGACGGAATTTTTCTTACGGTGAGCAGAATGCAACGACCTGTATTTCGGGATACACTAGAGCTAAGTTCCATTTATGTATGTCTTTTATTAATTAATTCTTGATGTCTAGCTCTCATTAATATACTTATAGTTAACTTATTAATAGTTTATTAATGTTTTGAGTTTTAAAATTCATAAATTTTAGAATTGAAATATTTTCTAATTCAAATTCAAATACTTTCCAAAATCCAATTTCAAAATTGTTTTAAAAACTTTCCTTTGTTAGACCTAAATAAATCTATAACAATTTTAGAAGTAATTATCTCATTCAACCCCATTAATTTCTCTAATTATTTTAATTTTCAAACTTTCCTTTTCATCTTACTCTTAATTTCCTTAAATTAATAGTATTTAAAACAAATTTTGAAACACTTGCTCTTTTTAACTTTTCACTAATAATTATAATTAAAACAAATCATTTTCTAATTCTTCCCTAACCCTAAACACCCGAGGGTTAGTCACGAACAACTCACCCCAGCCTTCACCCTAATACAAGTCTATCCCAATAAACCCTAGGCTGGGTTTCTTTCGTACAAACCCAATACTCAACAACCCCAAGCCTACAAACCCCTTGTACTGACGTATACCCTAAGAGTAGAACCCATGTTTTTTTAAAACACCAAGGCTGCAAACCTTAACACGCAGCCAGCTAAAACCCTACCCCTACTTATAAACCCTAGATCTAGCCTAGCCATCAACAACTCTACCTCCTCCATTCTCGAACCTACAACCCCTAGCAGCCTACCAAACCTATCACCCTCCCTCCGCCGTGCACCTCCGAGCCCTCACCTTCGCCGGTGCCCCTCCTTTCCCTCCGCCTGTACCCACTCCTGACACCAGCGCCCATCCTCCACCTCCCGACACCACCTACCTCCGGCGTCGTCTCCAACCAGCGTCCATCACCCCGACGCCCTAGAACACGCCACCCGCCTGCAAGCAGCTCCAGCTCACCGCAACGCACCCGCCTCCCACTTCTGACGCTTCCTCCAAGCCTCCGACAACAACTCCCCATCACCGAGCCTCCTTCCGACAACGGCGACGCAAGCCCCCACCATTCTGATGCCCTGCATACCCTAAGCCCTTCCCCCGCCTATAGAAGCAACGCCGGCGCTCTCTTCCTCTGGCAGTCGTCTGCCTGCAACCGTCGTTCGACTCTCTCCCTGCCTTCAGTCTGCAGGCGCCTCCCCAGTGCTGCGGCGGCCGTCCACCGCTCCCCATCACCTGCAACAACGAGTGAGCACATAACTTTAGAGGTTAGTACAATATGTTGTTTTTATAACAGTTAGGGTTTAGTAATATATAATTAAATTTATATATATATATATATATATATATATATATATTAAACTGTGTTTCTCTAAATACCATAGTAGTGCGGTTAACTATCATATAAGAAACTACAGTTTTTATAATTAATTTGGAAGGATAGTTGTTAGGGTTAGGTTATGGTTAATAGTTAAGTGATAATTGTGTTAGGGATCATTCTGTAAAGGTTAGTATATAATAGTTAAGATTAGTTTATTGTTATGGCCAGTTTTGTTAGTTCTGTGAAATGTTTTCATACTTTGTCAGTAATTCATTTATGTTAGTGAGTTAGTAACAGTCAGATAGTGTAAATGTTAGTGATATAATATATGAACAGGGACTCACACCCCAAACAGTACCAGTACTTGAATAATATGTTAATTGATTAAATAAGTTATTTTTATTTAATCTGATATCGGAACCGTATAATGTAGAAAACGTCCACGCCTCCCGTACGGACCTGTCGACACCAAAAACATCGGAAACAGGCAAGCGTGCAGTTTATTATATTCCTTTTTAAAATGTTACTCTTGTAGACTTAAACTGTGATATAAAGTACACAAAATATCCATGAGACACTCTCATAATAAAACCCATAACGAAATGCTAAACTCGTACTCGTGTGCTTGTGTGTGGACACCGTTAGGAAAATGAACATCCTTGCTACAACATAGACTGAACAGACAGTGAAACGAACAACTTGAAATAACATGGAACATGATAGCCGGTTTGGCAACTCACAGATAAATACATGCCGTTGGCTCATAGAATTTCATGTCGTTGGCTCGTGGACATACATGCCGTTGGCTCATAGTTGGCTATTCTCGTCGGTCACATGTGACAGGTCTGGCTCGTGTTCCAGTAGGGTCACATGTGACTAGTCTGGCTCGTGCTCCAGTATATGACAGTTTAGCATCATTGCTCGTGGCCCAGGAAGTACATGTGGGTGGGGTTGGGTTCCCAGGTACTAGCCGGTAGTAAACAGTTTGCTTTCGGGGGCACTTGAAGGTGGATTCACTTACTAGCCGTCTAATGACGGGGGCCTTAGTTACGGACTTGCACACACAGTTAAATACCTTGAAAAGAGATGTTAACTTTCAATACTGCTGTTACCTTATTGAACTGCCACGTTTTATTTTCATAATAAAACTGCATGCTAGTGTAAACTCTTATAACTGCTTTAAACTGCCATATATAATCTTTTATATATCTTGCCAAGGCTTCTCTTCTAACATGTCTTGCAGGACCCTTACTGACATAGATTCTATGTTGTTTGAATGTATGTCAGGTTACGAGACAGGATACTAGGAGGACGAGCTGCTGGATCAGAATGACCCATTAGACCAGGAGTACGTCGATCCAGAGGTTCTCCCCACAGAGGACCAGTTGTAGAGCCTCCCCGTTGTTGCTGCTTTAGAGTTTACTTTCTGCTTATTTGTTGGCTGTGTACCCAATTCTATAGACGCTTTTGTTGGCCATGTTAGGCCTTACTTTTCTGTACTTTCCTTTTCTGGACGATGGATATCTTTATGATTATTTCTTTTGTTCTATTGCATTGCAAGAATTTGCGTTTGGTTGTTACTCACAGACACTTATTAGGCTTAATCTTCACCGCTTCGGCCCATGCGGACCCGCTCGCATACTCGCTTCCAAGTATAATGGGAAGTGAGGTGTGACATGCTCCATGTATATTTGCACCTAAAAAACTTACCAAACACATCAAAAATATTCATGAAGGTTTGTTATCATCAAACAAGAAATCAACGATCGTTGTATCCAACTACACGTTGTATCCAACAATCTCCCCCTTTTGATGATGACAAACTGCAATAAGATTTGATCAATAAGTTCTATAAGATGTCATCGTGATATGTGTTTGTGAAGTGTAGTGATGCATGTCAATATGATATAAATCATATGCAAGATGCTCCCCCTACTAAATTGCTCCCCTATCAATGTGCGTATACCATGATCAAATCTATACATTATTCTCCCCCTTTTGTTATCATCAAAAGAGCACTACAGAGTTTCATGTCATATGCAATATAAAAATAAAGAATTATTAGTCACGACAAATGATCACATTAAGATAATTAAAAATAAACGCTTGTTATTCAATTATTCACATAACAATTATTAGTACACCTGCGTGCTCGTGTGATGATTAAGAGTTACCACATATATGGAGAATTTTCATGAAAACCAAAGCAACCCAACTTTTCCAAGTAACATCATTTTGTTAGGATTGATTTTTCACACCTCATTAATATGAGTTCAAGTTACCAACACCCAAAACATAGCCTATAAGGACTCTTAGATGTGAGGTGGCATTGCTTAACGAGTATAACACCAACGCTAAAGATTAATCTTAAAGCATAAGTTGGACACCCGTGGGTTGTATTGTTGCCATGGACCATATCCATTTTTCATACGGATCTCTTTTCTTCTCTTTTTCATTATTTGCAATTTTATTTTTCTTTGTTGTTCTTTTCTTTTCATGAGCTCTATTTTTTATCAAAGGCAAGATACTTCATATCCTGTAGAATAATATGTTTTCCAATATTTTTGATTCATCCAACTACAAACACTTTCCCAAATTTCATGAAAGCAATTCCATATATGCAATAATCTTTAATCTTGTGGAAGTGTTGGGTGAAGGTGTGGAAATCAAGTTATTCAATTTATTGAACATGTCATGGTCATTTAGAAAGTCTAATATGCAATTATAGTCATGACAATAATACAAGATTTCTACATGGATATGAATATCATTCAAAAGTGCAATTTTGATAATCGAAAGAGATATATACAATAAGTTCAATCTTTATACATTTTGCACATTCGCATATTTTATATTTTCAATTTTGCAAATTGTTATGGTTGTCAAAAAAAATTTCACAAAAAAATGAAAACCACACCAAAAATAAACACTCCATAAAAAACATCACACACACACATAAAAATCACACTAAGAGAGTGCAAACACACCAAAAATCCTATGAAGTTATGCAATGAGCTCAAACAAGAAATCATACCTTCGTGTTGTCGTTTGGCTAAGGAACTTCAATGAAATGCGACATCCACCATAGTTCCTCGCCCATCGATCTTACCTACACGAAAGATGTTATATGTGACCTTGGAATCTAACAAGGTACACTCATGTTAGTCAACAAACTTTTAGGAACCCATATTTGTTTAAACTTTATTTTCTTGTTCCTATATATGCAATGAGAAGTATGACCAACACATCTACATGTAAAGCACTTTGCATGGGTATTTCTAACTTTAGTTAGCTCATTGTGAACTTTCTTATTTTTGAGCTTTTCATCATATTTCAGACCATATCCAAGTCCATGCATATTATTGTCATATAGTTGATTTCCAAGAATAATATCCAAGGATTGTTTTCCCTCACCAAATTTCTTTATGGTCAATTCTAGGTCCGTGACTTCGGATTTCAAATAAATATTTTCGTTCACAATCAAATTGCATTTACTAATAAATGCTTTTTTATTCTCATCCTCGTTCTTTCTCAAATTTTCAACTTTCTTTTCTATCTATATCGATTTTCCTTCTAGATTTTTATTTTCAATTCCATGCTTAATCAATTTTTCTTTAAGCGCTTTATTTTCATTTTCTTTTATAGCCATCTTTTCTTTTAGCTCTTCCTTTTCAGCTTCTAGCTTCATCAATGTTTCTTTACAAGTTTCATTTTCAGCCACAAGTATGGACATGTTTTACATTCAATCTTCTTATACACACTAGATTTTTCCTTTTTCATTTTTGCAATGGTAGCTCTAAACCCATCATTTTCAGCTTTTAATTTTTCAACATCTACTGACATATTTTAATTATCTTACTGCAATTCAAAATTACCCTCTCTTAAGGATTCCACAGCAGATTCTAACTCATCAATTTCATTGCGCATGTTTTCCCACATATTCATAAATTCATTCTTAGAGCAAGATTTTACATTATCGATGTCTCCTATTAATCAGAGAGAGGAGTGGACAGTCTCATCCCGAGTCTCGTCCTCGCTATCGCCGTCCCACTTTATTGCCAAAGATTTTCCCTTCTTCTCTATAGAATTGTTCTTTACTTGTGGGCAGTTCTTCATGAAATGTCTCTGCTTCCTGCATTGAAAACATTGCATAGTCTTAGTAGTATTTTGTTCAGATGAAATATTTGCATGATTAAACTTATTAGAGCGATAGAACCTTTTCAACATGTTTGCTTTTCCCTGAGGAGTCTTGATGTATTTCTTGAATCCTCGAACTATCAGTGCATGCTCATCATTAAGCTTGTCATCGTCGTCCCTTGTGACTACACATGACTTCTCATTCTTTTCCAAAGACTTCATTTTTATTACTGGGCAATTTTTCATTTAGTGTCCATGTTTCATGCAATGACAACAACAAATTGAATTAGTAATATTCTGATCGGAAGACATATTAGCAGGATTAAGATTTTTGAAACTATCAAACCATTTGGACATCACTGCCTTATCTATGGGGGTATTCATGTTTTCTAGAATAGATCCTCTAACCTACTCTGAAACCACTTATTGGATCGTGATCTAAGCCTAGAGGGGGGATGAATAGGCTAATATTGAGCTTTTCATGATATATTTGATTCTTGCGATGTTTTGTGGATTTTGAAGAACTTTGGTACAATTTAGAGTGATAATGGATGATGACACGGATACCGAACACCGGAGCTCACGTCGCCACGTTTGACGACTCAAAGGAGCTGAGGAAGGGAGGAGCAAAGAAAGAAGAGAAAGAGTGGAGCAAAGAAAGAAGAGAGGAGGAGAAAGGGAGGCCCAGCAAGAGTTTCCAGGTCTCTCGGTCGAGCATGCCACATGCTTGACTGAGTGAGATCTCGTAAAGGAAGGTAAAATTTTCAAAGGGCCGCTCGACCGAGCGACCCACCTCGCTCGACCGAGCGACCCTCTGCAGACGACCCCCAAATTGGCCTTGAAACTCTCTGCCTAATTCGCTCGGTCGAGCGGGGACCCCCAAATTGGCCTTGAAACTCTCTGCCTAATTCGCTCGATCGAGCGGCTTCTCCGCTCGACTGAGCGGCTTCCCTGCTCCACCGAGCGGCCTCTACCCCTAACGAGCTAAAATAAGGAGCAACTCTCTGCCTAATTCGCTCGGTCGAGCGACCTTCGTCGCTCGACCGAGCGACATCCTTCCACCAAGCCAGGAGCTGAAGCCCCAAGATGGCACTCGACCGAGCAACTCACATCGCTTGACCGAGCGGCCCTTTCTTCAGAGCGCCCAGCAGGAGTCACAAGGGACGCGCTCGGCCGAGCGGCTACCCTTGTCGACCGAGCTTGTCGTTGACAGCCTCCAGAATATGGTTTTCTTAACGGGTTTGGGGGCTAATTTTTGGGAAACCCGCGAATTTTAGGGTCTTGTATATAAGTGAACATCTTCTTTAGATTACGTTAAGCTTTTTTTACAGAGTTTTTGAGACATCACTTGGAGAGAGAGAGGAAGAGCTTTGTTGTTTATTTTCTTCAATCCAATGATTGGTAAACAGTTGAAACTCATTTCTTTTATTAGATTATTATTTATTGTGGCATTCTCTGTGTTTTGATATTGATTTCAGTATGTTTGCCATGTTTTTGATGAATCTCTCTATTGCTTCCAATGCTATTGCTATTATGATGCCAGAGTAGTGTGATTCTAGGGCTTAGGGATGAACCCTAGGACCCTAGGGATTGGATGTTAGGTTAAACTTGGTTGAACGAATCTAGGGTTGCTCTATGATAGTTTAAATAAGGGTTTTGGGGGATTAACCTTAGAGCAAAAGTAGCTCCATATTCTAGGTAGAATCCCCTCGAATCCGATTAGGGCTTAGTGGCCGCCTATAGGGCTCGTGATCACGAGAGTGACTCGAGCGCTGGGGGTGATTACTAATCCCCGATCTGCTAATTGATGACTATGAAAGTAGCTCGACTGCTAGAACCAACCATAGTGTCGCGTCGCAATCTGTAGATCACGTGATTGGATACGGATTGTGATGC
Organism: Scilla litardierei; assembly: GCA_030789695.1. Classification (NCBI taxonomy): domain Eukaryota; kingdom Viridiplantae; phylum Streptophyta; class Magnoliopsida; order Asparagales; family Asparagaceae; genus Scilla; species Scilla litardierei. Next base: position 169,425,767 of record CM061134.1, on the reverse strand, counting down.
AGGAACCAGTGTCAAGCGTAATGCACACATTCCTGTGCGAAGATGATTGCAAAAGCAGAGCTGCGCATGGGGATATGTTAGACGAGTAGGACAACGAAAGTGAAGGGTAATGCACGCATTCCTGTGTGAAGCTGATTGCAAAAGCAGAGCTACGTGTGAGGATACGTTAGACGGGTAGGACAACGAAAGTTAAGTACTCATTTCCATCCTCGGATGTGACACTCATACTTTCATCCATCGTTCAACAAAAGGACCCTTGACCTGACATCCATAACCGAAAGGCCTAACGGGGACTCCCGAATGCCCTGGAATTTTATTATTTCGTAAACTCATTTTCGTGACAATCAATCTCTACGTGACAACCCCCTGACCACGCATTCTCCCTCTTCCAACAGGCTAAACACTAAACTACTACCTCCCCAGAGTTCGACAATCTATATATACTGCAACCACCGTGCACTTGCGGTGATTCGTGCACCTGGGTGTGAGCCCGAGGCGACGAACATGCACCACTGCTCCCTCCTTGAGGTACCGTTCTATTGCTGATTTCTAGGATGGTAAAGACTGGTCCCTCCTGGGCTGCCTCGGCCATATTTCCCCTCGCCTCACCTCTGCTTCTGTTCTGGGTGGTTCGGATTCTTGTGTTTGGGATTCTGCTGGTGGTTCACTCCAGTCGGCTTGGTCCTCCACTCGGCATTACTCCCCCCTCTCGTCTCTCGTCCTTGGTTTGGTTCCCCGGGCACACTCCCAAGTTCTCCCTCAATCTGATGCGGGCCCTTTCTGATCGGTTACCTACTACTCATCAGCTAGCCAGGCGCGGGATCCTAGATAAGTCTTCTTGTGTTCTCTATGGCTCCCATTTGAGTCAGCTCTCCACATCTTCTTTCGCTACGATTACAGTGCTTTTGTCTGGACGGCCTGCAAGCTCCGGCTTGGCCTTCCCTCCTACTCCAAATCCATTCTCGTTGACGCTCACATGCTGATGCGGTAGTTTGGAGCAAGGGGGAAGACCACTTCTTAGGGTAAGCTCTATATGATGGTCTTCTCTGCCACGGGTTGGCATACTTGGCAAGAGAGGAACAAGCGAGTCTTTCGCTCTCGGGCATTCCCCAAGGACGCCCTCCTTGTTAGGATCTCTTCTGACATCTCGGATGCCATGGTCTCTTACGATCTTGAGGATTTTGATTCTGTTGATCGCTCTTTTTTCAGGAACTGAGGGATTTCCTAGGCCTTCTTTTTGTGTGCCTCCCCAATATATTTTTCCTTTTCTTGGTTTGTACCTAGTAATTCTGGCGTAAGGTGACTGCTTCACAGCCTCTCCCCTATCCGCTCTACTTGTTGGCATTTACGTTGATGTAGCTTCTGTTTATATTATGTACACACTCACTTACTTTTCAAAAAAAATGTTTGTGTTTGCCCTTTCTTACTAATTCCTGCCCATGTAAACATATGACGATGAAGGGTTTCTTAGAATTTCAAAATATATATTGGACATTCCTGACCAAGAATCTACACCCGAGCACAGAAATTTAAATTATATCGAACCCCATAACTGTTGGGTATTGGCATATTAGCCCACTTTTGTTTTGATGATGATCACTTCATTATGTAGATACTAGTGACTATTATTGTTTTAGTCTCAGTGTAATTTGTGTTTATCTTATTGAGGAGACAAATCAATAGGTGCGGGATAATGGATCAAGGCTATGAAGCAATGATATTCATGAAGATATGGACTTCATTGTATTTTATGTTTTATCTTCATGTAATCTCTCTTTTATTTCATAGATTATATGTAGCCTTGAATAGATGCTCTCTCTCTCTCTCTCTCTCTCTCTCTCTCTCTCTCTCTCTCTCTCTCTCTCTCTCTCTCTCTCTCTCTCTCTCTCTCTCTCTCTCTCTCTCTCTCACATTTTGAATCATTTCTATCATATGGTTCCTTAGATTCATAGTGAACCCATCACACTTGGTCCATTGCTCAAAACACACTTGGGCGTAGTTTCTGGAGCTGGACAAGTGCCTAGTGAAGTGTCACCAGATGCCTGACATGTAAGCTTTATTATCAAGGTGATATGGCCAATGGTCAGTCGCCTAATAGTCATTGACCAGTCGTCTGAACAGTGGTCCAAATGCCTGATCAGTTGAGCCAAACTTTCCGTGCTCTCTGTCTTTTTGGACCCTCAATTGCAGCCGTCTGAAGAAGGTTTGCCCGGCATTTGGACAGTGGATCAGACATCTGGTAAGTGCTCTCCAGATGCCTGATTCTTGGATGGGACTCTCTGTTCTTCTGTCCATCCATTTCTGCCAGACAACTGGAGCTGTGTTCCCAGGTGCCTGAGCAGTTTAACAAGCGCCTAGATCATGAACTCCAGACGCCTGGTTGACTCCAAATCTGCCCGTTTGTAGCCATTGGGTGAGTTTTTTCAAGGAGCCATTTTTTTGTCTTTAGTGCAAATTTAAGGGCAGTATTTAACCTTGGTTTAGAGGGAGTTTTTGGCTATCAATTACTGAACATAAGAACGCATTTTTCTTAAGCCAAAACTCCAAGTGCATTTTTCCTTCAACTTCTCTCTTTGACTTTTATTCATTGCATTCACCTTGCATTAGAGAGGAAGACTTTCAAGTGCAACCAAGTCCATCTCATGCACTTTGGATCATCACAATCATGCCTTCATCTTCACTATAGATAAATCTATTCAAGGCATACCTAAGTGTAAATGTTTTACAACTTCGTTTTAACTTCGCTCTCGGGTTGTGAGAGCATTTTGGTGGGTTACACCAAATAAGAGGGTTACTCCACATTTAGGAGGGTTGCTCCTTTGTACCCGGTTAGAGTTTATTCTCTTGTATGAGTTTTGTGTACTGGTTAGGCAGCATTGTCCCGGTTAAGGATTGTACTTGGTTAGAGTTTTCGTGCTCTGGTTAGGGAGCACTAGTGGAAATCCGTATCTTGGGTTACAAGTATGGTTATGGAGCAGGATCGTTGGTTAGGGATCCAAACCAGGATACGTCTCTCTGTTTGTGTTTGCATTGGCGTATCACTTTTTGTGATTGTGCTGCAATTAATTTTCCGCATTTGCTTAATTTTTTAAGGGTAAATTTTAGAATTAGGAAAAATTTTGAAAATAATTTTAATTTTCGACCAAAAAATATTTACAGATTTCGACCAAATCTGGCCACTTCAGCGGGGAGGCGCGTGGCCTGGTTAGTGTGGACTATGCCGCACTTGCCAAGTACGGCCATAATGTCCCTACTCTAGGTGGCCCGTGACTTAAGTCATGGGCCTCTATACTGGCCGCACTTGCCAAGTGCGGCCAGTTTGCCTGCTTATACCCGAACCCTCTTGCAACCCCGACTTTGTTTTTTCTTTGACAGAAAGAAGCGTAGGCGGCGACAGCACCGGTGACAGTAGCGGCGAAAACAGCGGCAAGTGCGGCATTTGATTGAAACCCAACGGTAAGATGTTCAATTTGAAATCTCAATTTTTATTTAGGGTTTTGATTTTGGTTTTTGATTTAAACTATGATATGAGTATATGAGTAATGAATATATATGAGTTTAATCCTATGACATGTTTAAATTTGTATCTTGCCTTATTCATACATATTCATACATATTTAGGGTTTTAATTTAGGGTATTGATATGAATATATGAGTAATGAATATGTATGGTATTGATTTAGAGTTTTCATTTAAAGTATGATATGAGTATATGAGTAATGAATATGTATGACTTTAACCCTATGACATGTTTAAATTTGTATCTTGCCATATTCATCTAAAAATGTTTAACCATTGTTTTCGCATTTTGTATGATAGAATAACATGGAGGAGGCGGGACCCATATCTGACGAGGTCCTATATGATCAGGCGCACCATCGGTCTGTGCAGATCCAGTATGGACAGGTATGAATAGTTGGGGTGAAAAATTCAGAAAATACAAATATGATGCCAATGCAGAAAATTAATGCACGTGGTATTGTTTGCAGGAGGCTGTGATAGGAATTGTTGATCACGCACGCTGACATGCAGAATAGAACATAGATGAGCACGTGGAGACGTATATCATAATTTATGGGTTACACATATGTGCAAGGTTGAAGTGGATACGATTAGACCATGCACTACTAACAGCCTTGGTTGAGAGATGGCGGCCCGAGACGAACACATTTCATATGAGACAGGAGGAGATGACGATCACACTGCAAGGTGTGGCTGTCATCACGGGCCTACCTATATCAGGGATCCCCATTTATCAAATTGGAAGACGACATATTACATGGGCCGATTTGATAGAGCATCTTCTAGGACAGGCATCCATAGAAAACCAAGGAGCCAAGGTGAAGCTTGCTTGGCTGCGTGAAACATTATGGAGGTGCCTGATGAAGCCACAGAGGAGGGGATTCAGCAATGTGCACGTGCGTACTTGCTACATATGATTGGAACCTTATTGTTCTTGGATCCAAGCAAAGGATCGGTCCATCTACGGTGGTTGGAGAAGATAGATCATTTTGAGGAAATTGGAGGGTATGCATGGGGAAGTGCAGTGCTGGCACATATGTATTCTGAGCTAAGCAAGGTGGCAAGGATGCAAACATCGGCTATATATGTATGTGGCACCTTGTTGCAGGTATAACATTATTAATATGATTATTAATACTGTAATATTGTGAAGTGTATAAATATGTTTTATAAATAACTGACAAATTCATATTTACAGGTATGGTCTTGGGAGAGATTACATATAGGCCGGCCCACATACAGACAAAATGTATTGGACTGTACATGCCCCTTAGGCTGTAGGTGGAATGTGCCGAGATCATTTCGTGAAACTCCCTAAGGAAACCTCGAATTGTATAGAAACGAGCTTGACTCGTTAGAGAGCACACATGTATGAATTTGTAAATTTTGAATTAATGATTTATATGTATATAGTACGTCATCTAATTATGTATTTCTATCATTCATGCCTATTAGGTTATCTGGGAGCCATATGCTGCGCGGTTGGAGCATCTTCATCCTTTTTGTTTCGCCTTTCCCGAGATATGGCATGCACGTGTACCATTATTTTGCTGGGAGGATATTGAAATGCATGTTATCGGACCGTGTTATGCGGCAATTTGGGTTAGCTCAGCACATCCCAGTCGGGGTCCCAGTAATGCCAGGGAAGATAGGTATGACCCCTCAACAATGGGCTTCTGCCATCGTGGAGCCTCAAGCGGCATGGGAGCACAGATTTGCCAATGTTGTTGAGGAGGAGGATGATGTGTCGGTGAATGATTATATGCAATGGTATTGGGGGATCACAAGGCGATGGATATATACTAGGCAGGAGCCCCATTATCGTACATGCCACGTGGTCCACTCGAGCGTAAAATGTTAAATAATAGTCATATATACTTCTTAAACTTTTAAATTTATTTGATTCATATATACTAATTGTACAATTTGTTTTACTGGGTGATGCGTTGCTTAACATCTACAATCGTTTGGCCATTGGTTTACAAGAGAACCCATATAATCCTCACTTTATAGCCATTCAGCAGATGGTCGATGATGTGATGGGGCAGACATGACAGCGTCCTGAAGGAGCAGACACAAGCTATATTCGGTGACTTTATAGAATGTATGTCGCCGAAACGTCGCAGCAGCAGCCGGAGCAGCCGGAGCAGGAGCAGCAGGAGCAGGAGCAACATCAGAAGACGGTAGATGAAGCTGGCCCCTCGCATCAGCAGTATACACAACCACAAATGGAAGGGGACACAGCATCACAACAAGTACATTTGTGGACATACACTCATTGTGCGAGATTTGCACTCGGCCGATTTTGGCGGCCGTAGTTTTTAGTGGTTTTGAGACATTGTTTATCTATGGTAATTTTTAATTGTAGGCTTTGACATTGTTTTTGGAACGTATTGTTTATCTCATGTAATACGTGTCATGTGTACTACTCGATATGTGTGATAGGTGTTATATGTCACATCTCCTCATCTTCTTCCATTTTTTCAATGGCTTCTTGAACGAAGCAGTCATCCAAGCTATCAGGAGATAAAGCTACCCAACTGGCCCCTGATGCTGTAAAGGAGCACGTAGCGGATATCACCATGTATAACCCACGCTTCCACTATATCAGTGTCAGCTTGGGTAATAGATGGTGATATCAGGGACATGCTTCTTTATAGCATTATGGGCCGGTTGGGTAGCTGTATTTCTCCTGATAGCCTTGGATGACTGCTTCGTTCAAGAAGTCATTGACAAATTGGAAGAAGATGTCGAGATGTAATATATGAGAAATCATGCGAGATATGTGTTGAAATATATGTCATTTGCGTTGAACTTGTGTTGATATATGGGAAATCGGTGTTTCTATTATGTATCGTGTGTTTTTGTATTTGTCATTTGTGTGGAAATTGGGTTGATATATGGGGAATCTGTGTTTCTATTATGTATCGTGCGTTTTTGTATATGTATCGTGCATGTTGATATATTTGAAATCGTGTGTGTTAAAATATATGGAAAAGTGTGGATGTGTTTGTATATGTATCGTGTAATGATGGCAGCTAAGAAGAGCCCAACAGTTGCTCGTTCTTAGAAGCAGCTGAGAACTCATCTGCTGATGCTCAGTTCTCAGCTGCTGCTGATAACGCTCAGTTCTCAGCTCCTGCTGATAACTGAGTAGAATATGGGCTCTGCCCCAGGTGGACGTTTTGGCCGCACTTGCCAGGTGCGGCTAATTTGACCGTACTTGGCAAGTGCGACCAAATTTGCCGCACCTGGCAAGTGCGGCCAATTCGGCCACCCTGAGACAGAGCCCAAATTCTGCTGAGAACTCAACTGCTGCTGTTGCTGAGTTCTCAGCAACTGCTGATAACTCATTTTTGGGCTCTTCTCAGTTTGTGGGCAAATATGAAAAGCGACTGCCAATTTTCCTGTCCTCATAGCAACACCAATTTCTCATATATCGTACACCGAGAACTTAAGACAAATTTCTCATATATCAAACAGTACTCAAAAGATGTTTCTATTTGAAACAAAATCATAAGACAAATTTTACATCAATGATCATAGCATATAATCACAAAATTTAAATTACATCATAATCCCAATTATGATCTTCATTCCAACTTGAGACCCCATATTTACATCATGCACGGGAACCGCCTCTTCCATGTGATGAAGACCTACAATGTTGGAATATCATAAATTAATAACCAATTTATATGACAAGCTATATGAAATAAACCAATTGTATAATCAACTTACGCTTGAATGTGGGGAGGATTTTGACAACCTGATTTGTAATGCCCGAGCTGATGACAGTTGCTACATCTATTGTGCCCACTACCCTCACGAGGAATATCCATGCCTCCATGAATCTTTTCGTGAGGGGATTTATAATTGGCCCATCCCAATCCTGTCAATACTGTTCATCAGGTATAGGGTGAAACTATGGGGTATATGAAAGGCGATATTTGTTCGCACTATACCTTGTAGAACAAAACGGCCACCATGATATGTTTGCACCATATTCCTGTCTGGACGTTGCAGCGATGTCATGGACACATGGCATGTGTTGAAGCATAGGAATATTACAAGTACAGCTGCAACTTTCGCCATGTATCTTCACGGCGTACGCTTGTCCCTTATGCAACAAACAATGCTTGAAACCTTAATTGAAGCTCCAAATGCCTAGAACACCTCGGTAAACTCTGCAACTCCTGGCCCGAGAGTGTCGTATGCGATCTTGTAAACTGTTCCAGGGTTGCTTTCTGAAATTGCTTCTAAATACCGTGGCAGCCTCTTATATGACTCATCCCAATCACCAAATATCCGTGATAATGCATTAGATCTAGCCATCCATGCTTTTTCATATGAAATTCTAATTCTTAACATGGCATGTACAACATCCTGGATTTCTACCGGTGTCATGTCAAGCTTTGTCTTCACCATTGGCATAATCAAGTTACTAATGAAACCTGCTGGGGCTTTATTGTGATCTGTATTCAAAGTGGAATTATTGCATGTATGATCTGAACCAATTTTGATATCTTGAACCTCTCATTGGTTCTTTTTTCCACCGCTGCATGAATCTTCCATTGACAATTCCGGCTCGCCTCATGTTGGCTATGCGGATTCACCTCAAAATTAAGGCCACATATCACAGAATAGCATGTCTTGTTTGACTTGATTGGTTTGAATGTCACATTGTGCTTGATGCTCCACTCCGTTATTGTCTTAATCAAGTCAACCTTTGTTTTAAACATATCATCGACTTTAAACACTCCGGTATCGCTATAAATTCTTTCCTCATACATACACCCTTCTAGAGTATTTCTCATAGCTACTGCCATTACCAATTGATCCTCTGCCACTTCATCTGGCAATGGCTCTTCAAAAGCCACATTTGTGTTCGTTGCAACGGATTGTTGTATCCATGTGGTATCATCCTCATTTAAATCTGCAGCATAATGCATGCTATCATCTCCTAGACCATCATGGTCGTCATTATCGGTGCCTTCACTATCTACATCCACATTTCATGCCCTATCTTCCGGCATAGCATTCAACTGAGTTGGCATCGACTCCGGTACACATGGACCTTGCATGTAGGTGGAGTATGTTCCTTGCACTCCATATTCAGGAATTTGATTGCCCTGCCCCGCAACATTCCACCTGTTACAGACATAGTACCACATGTAATTTTTAGAAAATCACATTTATATTGTGAATATATCATATATAAGTTCGCATTACTTAACCGATTTCGATACTTATGCATCCATATTCACCTCCTCTTGTGGGTAGTACAAACAATCTTCTCTCGTTTGTCCTTCGTGCTGCTGATACTCTTGGGTAGGAGAAGTAGACATAAATCTCGCGGAGTTGTTCTCCAAATCAAGCATGCATGCGAATGTTCCTTATTCTTGAGTCAATCGTGTGTTGCTAATTGCATCAATCTCGACATAAATTTCAACTGACCGTTGAGTTGACCCCAAGCTAAATAGCCCATCCATATCGCCGTCATTAGAGATCATCACAGCTATAGTCCTGCCCTCCATTACCGGCCAATTGCACACCAATTTCAAATCATGCTCATGGCGTCTGATCTTTGTGGTCGTGTATATCCGATCTACTAGATCAGTATACGTTGACGGTCTCCTCAGTATAATAGACTTAACTTTTTCCCCAACATATGTAGGTTCGTGATTGTCACCAATACTCAAATTTCCTTCATAATAGTATAAGATGAAAATATGCCCACTTGCCATTGTTATCACCCTGCAAAAATCAGTTGATACCATGAGATCTCAAACTCTATGACACAATCAAATCATTCCTAGCCCTAACCCTAACTAAATTCTACCGGATTAACGAAAATACTCGCGAGATTTAGCACGAGATACTGATCGGCTTACCTATTGTGATGACGTCTTTCAAATGGGAGGCCAAGATGTAGAGATCTTTCTCCAGATCTGTTGATTATGAGATCTAGCGGAGAGCCTAGTGGGGGAAAATCAGCATACATTCCAGGTTTCAGTTGAGAGCTGGTAATAAGTAACAAACTGGCCGCACTTGGCAAGTGTAGCCAGTAACTAGTCACGGGTTGTACTAACCAATGTTTGATATGGCTGCACTTGACAAGTGCGGCCATATCAGATCACCCAATCTCCAACTGCTGCCGATATCATTTGTCACATCAACTATCCATATTTCACATATTTCATATATATATATCAAATTCCACTACACAACACAATTCAACTGATAATAAAATTGGGGGGGGTGTGTGTGTGTGTGTATGGAAATGTGCCTAAGAATGACCTCGGGTAGAGATACCTGAGCACACCCCCGCTGTTCGGGGTTTGTGAGTATTTTGTTTTGAAATTTTTTTTGCAGTAGGTAGATATACTTGTTATGTAGCTCCCCACAAAATTTTAGGTCAATCCAACACCGTTTGAGCCTCCGTTCATCGATTTCAAAAACGTTGCGCAAAACTGTCCAAAATCTGGACAGTTTTGCGCAACGTTTTTGAAATCGATGAACGGATGCTCAAACGGTGTTGGATTGACCTAAAATTTTGTGGGGAGCTACATAACAAGTATATCTACCTACTGCAAAAAAAATTTCAAAACAAAATACTCACAAACCCCGAACAGCGGGGGTGTGCTCAGGTATCTCTACCCGAGGTCATTCTTAGGTACATTTTTGCATATATATATATATACTAGTCATAACCCGTGCCCGTGGGCACGGTTCATTTAAGATTTTCCCCCGCGAAATCTTTGTTCCGCAAAAAATTATTTCCACATCCAAAATTACGCGGAACAACAAATTCGCATGGGCGCATTCTGTGTGTAACTACAAATTCGGTGCATGCGCATTCGACACGGAATCAAAAATTCAGCGTGTGTGCCTTCAGGGTGGAACAACAAATTTGACAGGGACGCCTTCGGCATGGAACAAAAAATTAGCCGAAAACAATTTAGCGGAGTTCGGGACGGACGCCTTTGAAGTAGAACACAAATCTATTATGTTTTCTTTGTTAGCATTTAGACTTCATAGTTTCATCCTAGATTTTCTATCAAACATGCTTCTCTTTTAATGGAGAACTCACTGCTTGAATCCACAGAGGCAAAATAGTTGGAACATACACATTACCAAAAAAACATCCAGCTAAAAAATATATATCAATTTGGCTCACTCTAAGAACAGCTAATATAAAATTACCAGAGTTTGGCAAACAATCTAAGAAGCATAACTCATGTGCCCCATGCTTCAGTCCACATGAAATCCTGCTCCCATGCATCAGAAAACTATAGCAACAATCTCCAATCATAGACCTCAAAATTGCAAACAAACAGCCAGGCATTCCTTCCCTCAGGGGAGACACTAATCCAAGGAACAAAAGAAAAAAAACTACTTGATACAATCAATCCATGTGAGTACCAAAGCAAGAATCCAAAGCCTGGCCGATGGGGAAGAAGGCATGGTATATGACCATATGATGTGGGACCCACCCATGTAGAGGGGATGCCAAAAATATGAAATCAAAGAAAATAGAATGATTCCATCTTGTTGATTACAAACCATGTTCCAAATTAAAACATGTTTATTATGACAGTTACCCATGATACAATATAGTACACAATAACTGTGGTCACTGATGATTTCAGAGGCATTTCCCAATTGGGTTATGCAATTGTTACATACATGAAAGAAATATGGCCAAATTACTCATCGATGCAATGGACAGACCTCTGATGGATTGAGCTTTGGATGTGTGGGTGACCAAAATCAGGCGACGGTAGAGGCGACGGTAGAGTCCAATGCCTTGATTACTCCTCGGCGCCATGTAGCTATCTCTGGGTCAAAATTCAGCTACCAAGTATGCCAATGTATATGTCTTGCTTCAGTGTCATCAAACCGGGCTTTCTGTTCAAGTGGATCGGCCTTACCCAAACGAATTCTCCATGCTCCAGTTCCTGCAATAATTACAAAAAAAGAATAAACAAAGAACACCTATGTACTGGACTCCCATGACACCATCTATGTTAGGAAAACAATTAAAAACGTTCATTAGAGCACGTGCTTCTGTAAATTTGAAAAGCAAATACCTAATGATAATTTCACTGAGGAGCTTGAGCTATTGCTTTATATGACATGTCTGAAACCTATAAACCCATTAGCCAAAATTGGTTGTTGTTCTTTTAAACAATTGAATAAACATATGACGTGCGAGACAAAGGCGAGATTTTTACCCTCAAAAATATTGAAAGCTCGAAGCCGAGAAATAAACTCGTCAAGATTCCCATTGTAATGAAGCAAAAAAACCGAACCCAAATCCGGACCTCCCTTGAATCCGTACAGAGTGCTCCCCTTTGCATTTACATGCAAGTAATCTACCAAAAACCAAGGGAAATTCATCAGATCATCATATATTTAGGAGACAACTTCATGGAGGTAGGGCATGTCCATCGAGATTTCATGCTTAATTATCTCAAACCCTAATGACGTCCAAGCCCATCTCAGTTGCATTGGTTTCCAGCAGTTCAAACTGGATGCCGTCATCTTATCACTCAGTATTTCCTCACAATATTTGAGATTTGGTACTATAACAGCAAAGAAGTAAACCATTTCAATTCTGTGACAAAATCATACCTGTGGGCATTTTCAATTGCGGGAAGGAGAATCATCACTCTCCACGGCCTTCAAACAGCCAAAATGACCTCCATTCTTTCATTTCTTGGCCAGTTTCCTTCTAATTCTTCCCACTGCATTCATCTTTCGAAAAAAAGAATTCATCAGAGGCCCATAATTTATAGAATCTGCTATCGAAAAAAAATAAAAATGGGTTTGCTAAATATAGTGAAACATATATAGAACAAAGAATCTGCTTTGACCCGCAGTTGCCAATTGCTCACAATCAACTAAATATATCCAGGCCATGCACGCAACAATCAAATGGGGACTATGACCCACAGTTGCCGATTTTGCTATATCATGCACGAAAAAATTTGCTAATCAAATGGGGACTATGTCACGCATGCAAAAAAGGGGGAGATCGAACAATTTTGCTAATCAGTTAACTAACTCAACGTCCGTATTTCATATGCAAAGGGATACTAACTTATTCACTCCAAAAAACAAAACAAAACAAAATATATAATGCACAATATGAAATGTCAATTCATGATAATCAAATTAATAGCATGGTCAGAGTATCAAGCTTTCATAAATTTTCCGAATCACAAAGTTTTGTTTCTGCAATAACAAAACAGTTACGTACTAACAATGTGGATCTCAGTCAAAACAATTTATATCTATAGCATGCCCATAAGAAGAGAAATTCATGAACAAACAAAGGGCAAAAGTTTTAGTAATCTTATATATATGTACAACCAATATATGAAATTTAACAATCCACACAATGCATTTTTGTACATTCAGTTTAAAACCATACATCAAAATGTGAAACCACACAATGCATTTTTTGAAACAACCCAACAGTTTAAAACCATATATGAAACAATCCACAGTTTGTACATTCAGAAATACAATCCACACAATGGATTTTTCTTAAAGAGTTCAGGATATCCTGTTAACAAATATTAGATGACTTCAATTTGGTGTTAAAGAACAGGATATGTAGAAATGCAGTCCACACAATCCACGCAATGCAATTTTCTTAAAGAACAGTTTTCTTAAATCCAGAACTAAATATCATGATACAATGTTTAAAAAAATTCATTGTTATGTTAACATGATACACATGTGGTCAAATTTCAAATGAGATCAAATTGTGTTCAAATTGAGTTCAAATTTCATTTGTTAACAAATACAAAACCAGAGTTAAAATTTCAAAATTCAACACAAAACTTTAACATGGTAGTTTTGTAATTTGCGTACACAACATTCCACACAATCCACAGTCCCATATATGAAATGTTCTATTGATGTACATTCAGTTTTTGTACATTCCACACGATGCATTTTTGACCCCATATATGAAATTTAATAATCCACACAATGCATTTTTTGTACATTCAATTTAAAACCATTCATCAAACTGTGAAACCACACAATGCATTTTTAGATGATTCATAGATAACACATATGGCATTGGCTGTTACTTAAAACCTCATAAGTCTCCTAACTAATTCATGTAAAAATATCTACCAATTCAAGCACACAAATTCATTTTGAGTCCAATAAAAATAACAGAATGAATAATAAATGGCAATCCATATGAATTCCAAATGAAACTACCCAATAATTTGGGAAAAACAAAAAGGCATACAAATCTATCAGTTGCAATTTGTGATGAAATTACCCAAAACAACAACATGGGTATGTATTAAAACAGATAAAAAGGGAAAAACTTGCATGAATCTTCATAAATATAAAAAATTTAAATGATGCATAGATGCCCAAAGTTCATTAAAAATGGAAAGTATCCAGTTTTTGGGGGCAATGAAGACTCTTTATAACTAAAAGTTGAAGTCTTGATCCTCAAGTTCTTCCCCGTCTATATTTCTTTGCACTAAGACGAACCAATCAACCAACTGGAAATAAGATGAAAAACTTGGAATTAATCAAACAACTACTACAACGTCACCCCATCACTTTTACAATCTCCTCACCTCTCCTCTAGCAGAAGATTCTATCGAAAAATCAGGTTTGATCCTAAGAGAGTAATTCAACAAAATTTGAGGAAATAATAATTAGTGCAAACTGAAGAGGGTCTTCAGTGTTCATTTGCAACATCAATCATTTTAGGATTTCAGTGTTCATTTGCTTGAAATTCTGTGTTCATTTGCATTCAGTATTCAAAATGCAGCTGAATTACACATAATACATCAAAACATCAAGCAACTGAATTCAGTGTTCATCAAAATGATGAATTCAGTGTTCATCAAAATATAGTTGCAAATATATTTTGTTATATCAACGGTTGAAAATTCAATGAAACTGCTAAATTTCTCAACACTGAATTCAACCTGATGTATTCATTAAAATGTTCATCAAAATGAATTCAGTGTTCATCAAAATGAATTCATTGTTCCTCAAAATTCTCATCCTGAAAATGCGTTCAGTTGCTTGATATAAGAACTCCCATTTTTGTTATATCAAGCATTTTTGTTATATCAACACTGACTTTTTGTTATATCAAGCATTTTGTTCATCAAGCATTTTCCAAAACAAACTGAATTCAAAATGAACTCCAATTTTTGTTATATCAAGCATATTGACTTTTGTGTACTCCAAAAATATTGTGTGTAAAATGAACTCCAAAATGAATTTTGATCCAACACTGAATTTTGAATTTTGGATTGATATAACAATATTGATATAACAATATTGTTAAATTCTGTGTTGGAAAATGTTATATCAATACAACATTCAAATTGTTATATCAATATTGACAGGATTTATCAATACAGAGTATTTTGATGATAAATCCTGTATTTGGATCAATAATGTATGTATTAATCCAAAACTGTATTGTTATATCAATATTGACAGGATATATCAATATTGATCTAAATCCTGTCAATATTTTGAAACCTTGAATTTTGATGTTTTGATGTTTTGAATCCAAATCATGTCAATATTTTGAAATCCTGTCAATATTTTGATGTTTTGATCCAAATCCTGTCAATATTTTGAATCCAAATCCTATCAATATTGATAAATCCTGACATGATATATCAATATTGATCCAAAATTTTGATGTTTCGATGTAATTTCAAGCAAATGAACACAGTATAACATCAAGGATGTTAGGATTTTAGTGTTCATTTGCAACATCAAGCATTTTAGGTTTTAAGTGTTCATTTGCTTGAAATTCAGTGTTCATTTGCATTCAGTGTTCAAAATGCAACTAAATTACACACAATACATCAAAACATCAAGCAACTGAATTCAATGTTCATAAAAATGATGAATTCAGTGTTCATCAAAGTATAGTTGCAAATATATTTTGATATATCAACAGTTGAAAATTCAATGAAACTGTTAAATTTTTCAACACTGAATTCAAAATGATGTATTCATCAAAATTTTCATCAAAATTTTCATCAAAATGAATTCAGTGTTCATCAAAATGAATTCATTGTTCATCAAAATTCTCATCCTGAAAATGAGTTCAGTTGCTTGATATAAGAACACCCATGTTTTGTTATATCAAGCATTTAGTTATATCAACACTGAATTTTTGTTATATCAATCATTTTGTTCATCAATCATTTTCCAAAACAAACTGAATTCAAATTGAACACCCAGTTTTGTTATATCAAGCATATGGAATTTTGTGTACTCCAAAAATATTGTGTGTAAAATGAACTCCAAAATGAATTTTGATCCAACACTGAATTTTGAATTTTGGATTGATATAACAATATTGATATACCAATATTGTCAAAAGAAAACATTGCCTCAAACACCTTACCCATATTGGCTCAACACATACTCATAAAGATTGGTGTGGTTACTCGTGGCCATGCTCAGTTGAGTTCTATGAAATAAACTCGAATCTCTCAAAACAAAAGAAATACCCGCAAGCAAAATTAACTGGTTTGGTGCCTGTAATGTCATTATGTCCCGTCACTTGACCAAATTAATGACGGCAGTACATATTGTCCGTCTAAATATGTTCAAAATCAAAATTTGTTTGTTGCGTAGAAAATATTTCAAAACTGACATGTAACTTGTGCACCTTCAATATGTCATGTGGATCTCGTTTGATGGTCTTCAGACTGACAAAGTGGCAAAAGACAAATCATGCAACTACAAATCTTTAAATTAAACAAAATCAGAGAATGCAACACTTACTGTGCTCAAGCCAAGGCTTTTTTCATTGCACCGAATGATAATTGCATCCTTGGTCTTCCAGATCTTGGACTATATGGTAGTGACTCGTTCCAGGACTTCTGGTGTGCTCACAAAGCGAACAAACCTAAACAGAATAATGCATTTCGATATCAATTCCTTGAACACAATCAATTATGGCTATAAACAAAATGAAGAGGATTATTGACCTTTCGATTGTACCCATGGTGAACCAGAATGCATCAGTTGCAGGGTCAGTTTCAAGAGTGGTACCATATCCTCCCTTTGCAATCTGATTCTAAGCAGTCTTCAAATGGGCAAGAAAATGGTTTAATAATCCAGAAGCAAGCTTTCATCTTCCCATTTGCTATGATCACCAAATCATTCCTAAATTAATGGTCAATCATAAACATCAAGCTAAAACCAATCCAATAGCAATTAATAATGCCAAACTTGCAACATGCCACAACAAATAATGCAGCTAATATTTGAATCAATATGACAAAATCTACCCTCTAGTTGAATGATCCCAAAAGATTAATAAAAACTACCACCTTGTCAAGGAAAAAAGACGAAAATCAATCAACAATATAAAAGGTTAACATTATGGCATTGAAGATCTAGTTTTGGTCATTGAGATAGAGTGAAATGGTACCAAAAAATCCAACTTTGAACAAATAACTCAACTGATCATCAATAAGGAAAAAATATTTGAAAATTTTTTACAAAGATTTGAACAAATAACTCAACTAAAATTCAATCAAAATCAAGGCTTTCCAATTCTGGACCCAAAAAACACCTCATAGCAAGCAAAACACCAAAATTCATGTTGGAATATAGGACAAAATCAAGATTGCCCAAAATCCCTATTTTTTAGCAAAATAAAATAAAAAATGAAATTGAAATAGATTAATTTTTAGAAAATCTATGATCATTTTAGATACCTCACGTTCACTTGGAGGATGGGCACTCTGAACCATTAGCGATTGATCTGTTCTTCATCGAACTCGGCAGCCACAGGAACCAACTGACACCATCGGCCAATTCCCAAGCCGGCATGTCCTTTATATAGACGTGAGTGGTATCTCATCATATGATACATATCACATATCTTAACATACTAACAACGTTACTATAAGAGGCCAAGTTCAACGATCTAATTGACAAACAAATAGGTGAATAATCAACTCTTAAATAAATATATGTATTCAATGTTGTCTTCGTATAAGTAGAAATTAAAGTTCTTGTAAATTTGTAATCAGTTGAGGCATAGTAGTTAACATATTAAGAAATAACTAAGTTGAAGAATAGTTAAAAGTTTCTACATAGTAGTTAACATCTTGTAAACGGGAGCACCAGTGTAGCACTGACGACATATCACAATACAACAATGACTTGTAAAATTGGCTGAAAAATAAGACACTAAATGCTGATTAGCTGTTGTAAACTTAAAACATACATCGTTTCCATCGTTCCAGATTCCTTTCCTATTGATATTTTATTGAGCTAAAATCAATCATGCAATTGTATGGAACAATGCAGTTTACATATATGTATGTATGTATCTCTCCTTCCATCCAACCAAATAAATTGCACCATGCACCCAATTGATATTTTATCGAGCTAAAACCCAACCATGCAATTGTATGGAACAAATCTACCCGTTACCATGACCACAAACTTTATCCACCTTTTTATGGCACGACTTAGATTATCACTAAAGAGTGACAGATTGTTAGCTTACTGGTTTTGTGGACACACCCATGTATGGCAATGACTTAATCCTTCTTTTAGCTTTCATCTAGCACCAAAAACATCCAGAAAACTCAAGGTACCAATTTTTGCATTGGTGGGTAGAATCATATAAAATCTGTAATAAAGAAAAATAAAAAGGGAACCATCCAATATTTCTCAGAAGTGTTGTCAGATCTATGGAAATGAGTCCTTATGTTTTTAATACTAACAATCCTCATGGATATCGGAAGGCCTCGAGCAATTTTCAGAAGTGTTGTCAGATCAGCACCATTGCTTCGAGCAATTTTCAGTGTAGATGCTATCGGCATGAGGCAAAGGCCTCTGCTTCTTAGACTGCAATGCTCCTCATCCTAAAAAGAAACACATCCAACATCAACACGATTAGATTACTCTTATCTTAATATTTTCATAAATGCAAGTAATCCGCATCTTAGTATGTGTGGAGTGTTGACGTGTCATGTTGGGGATAGTCGTGTCCGTGCAATTAAATCAGGGGCACCATGGACTATCTGTATGTATTATATTTTCATATAGTTCCCCAGATATTTCGGTGATATGTAAAATAAATGGGATGATCATATCTCTCACGTGCAAGTTGACATCCGGTCCCGTCCGAAGATTTTGTACATACACATTATTGGTGTTGACGATTGACAATGTGTTATCCAGGATAATGCATACAGGATAATGTAAGTGATGTAGTCATTAACAATTTTATCCAAGATGTTATCTTTGACACCATATCCTGCATACATCATAATACATACAGGATATATTGATAGTGAATGTTGTATAATAAATTGGATTGCCATATAAACATACAGGATGTATTATGTAAGCATTATGTAAGCTGTTAAAAAATTTATCCAGTGTGTTATGTTTGTTGTTGGCTTACATAATGAAAACAAACTTACATAATACATCCTGATAAGAAGTTAGGTACAGACTTTGTAACGGGCGAATTTGCCGCCATCAGACTTGCATAATTTAACACTTTGTGCTAACTTTATATAACTTGCAATTTATGTATTTAAATAAATATTAAATTTATAGGGCTGTACTCTTAAACATGAAAGAATGAATTTATGTTATGTTCAACAAACAGATTTTGCTAGAGCCACCAATATTCAATCCTAAGCTGATGTACGTTATCCATCAAAACTTTGCAAGCTGTAAGATTGCTACTTTATTATTAAGCGACATACCTAGGCTGGAACATGCTTCTAGTATAGTCCTTTAACATCCATCTATTTTCCAACATGTTGAGAACCCATACAGCATTAAGAATCTGAGTTGGACCACCTCTGCCACCAATGATAAAACTTGATCCTTAATCACTGAAGATGTAATACCCAGTCGTGGAGATGGGGGTCCACAGGCATCAATTTCGTTCACCTGGCCAGACTGGGGATCAAGCAAAAGAGAATAATTTCTTCTTTCGTGTCATCCTGCTCCTCCAAAACCACCAAACTCAACAGTTTGTAGGCTGATTGACCCCATAGGAAGAGTTTCTCAGTCGGTTCACCAGCAGTCATCAGCAGGACACCCAAATGCTCTATTTCGGTGGATGTTGACAAATGCAACTTAATCTATAACAAAAGGAGTGATGTGCTTCCAATAAGCTGAAAGAAGCATAAGAGATAACAAAAGGAGTGATGTGCTTCCAATAAGCTGAAAGAAGCATAAGAGATATTATCAATTATGGAATTCCAGTATTAAACTAAGATTTACAATATAAACATGAATGTGGTAGTGTTAATTAGGAAGCTGAAATGGAACTTTTGAAGCAATAAAGCATCAAACCTTAAATTTTCACCATATATTGATCGCTTAGCTACTCTTTTGCTCTTCCTCTAAACTAAAATGCTGATAATGGGTCTGTCATAATTCTGATAATGGGAGTTTTGTTTCTGTTATTGAAATGTAGGCATACAGAGTGATTTACAACATGAATGCCGCAGCAAGATTCCAACATTGTGTATGTAGGCATAAACATTGTCATATGCAGAGTGATGTAATAATGCATTTGTGGAGGGATGGACTTGTGTAATATTTGTTTGCTAAACCACAAAGGTCAATGCAGATAGAGCAATGCTATCAATGAGAATGAAAGAATAAATATTGCATTCGATTTCCAGGTGACCTACCAATTGAATAATAATAAGTTACAGCTGATCCAACTGTGAACACACTATTGAATAATAATAAGTTACATTAGCACATTAGTAATTAGATAAATATTAAGACAGCTCATGGCTGACTAATGTCTGTCAATGAAAGCTAGCAGAAGGGTAGGTTAGAGAGCACATGCAATGGAATTTGGAAAATAATATGGTTGATGATTCAAATTTGCTTGATTTCTGCAACACTTAGGATACTAATTGTGTAGGACAAAAGAAATATGCATGCATAGTTGTTAGTTGATCACATGTTCTTCATACCTTTAAGCTTTTTGGATGCATCGTTGACATCTTACTCATCATTATTCCTTCTCTCCATTCGGCATGAACCCTTGCGAGATAGAGCTTTCTGTTTTTTATCATAAAAAAGATAGTTAAAAACTCACAATTGGAAGCAAACCACGGAAAATTTAAGAAGACTGTCACTCACCGAGACTTTAGGACTCCCATTGCATTTATCCAATGCTTTTGTATGGCTATCAATGTCTACAATCACATTTCCTGATTTATCCGTGTATGTGGTTTGACTCTGCAAAAATATTTCAAGTAGTTGCACTTGTCATTAAAATCCCAAATAGATGAAAATGCCTAATTTTATGAAACTTGAGACTAAGCATATGAGCTATGAAACCGAGATTGAAACTGATTTGGTTTTTGAATTTTTAAAAATGCATTGGGTTTCCCCCAACCATTTGGTTTTCCTCAACCAATTGAAATTTTTTAAAAATGTAGAGGTTTCCCCCTAAAATTCAAAACTTAGAACGTGCAAAATCTCCAAAACTTAGAATTATAAGATCTAGATATCTTAAGATCAATTCCCTACATAGTTTTAAAAAATAGGATATGACATCCTATCTACTGAAGATCAAAAAGAAAATATAGTGAGAAGAACATAAGCATATCCCAAATGATTGAATGTGAAATTTACTTACCAGTTACACATTCTTGATCAGTTCCACAATCAGCAAGTATTGTACTTTTAATACTTCATCATTGCTTAATTTTGCCTCGTTTGGCCCAAATGAGTTGAAAACCCTTCGATCAACATGGAATTTACAGGTTTCCTTTGGTCGGGTGCGATATCTCCTTTCTTTCAAACAAATATAAGACCTGCAAGAAACAAAGAGTTTTTTAGCATAAAATTATCCAAATATTGTCCGAATATGTAGACATACATATGATTGTATAGATATCAAAATCTATTTTAATATTAAATTACAAATGAAAGCTTAACTCGTTTTTCTTTCAAAAACCCAATCATAATCACCAATAACCTATTAAAATCATGACCTGATCCTATCCTAGTACAAACTGGTTTCCTGTGAAACAAAATTAGTCTCTGAACAAAATCCGTAATTGTATTTGCATCCCTAACTGTTACAAATATAGTAATAAAATCTTGAACTGTTTACATCCCTAACTGTTACCCAATGGGGGGGACTAAAAAGAACTGACATAAAGCTCGGATTCAAACGCTATACTCGCAAACTAATAACCATAGCACGAAGATGCTACCATCAAGAGCACAAATAGCAGATTTCCCTTTCAAAACATGCAAAGAACCTAAATTCAGTTTTGTTTTCACAGCATAGTCCAAACCTAACTCAAAAGACTATGCTCCAAACATAACTCAAAAAACTGTTACTGATTTCAGACATCAGGATCCAAAGACAAATTGGTTATAACATGATATTCCTCGGGTTTTGAAAAAAAACAATGAAATTCCCAAAGAATCCACTTCTCTACCAAAAATCCCCAAATGGATCATAGCACTATATCTGGAGTCTTCAAAGCAACTATGCTGCAAGGATTTAAAGGAGACATACCTCAGTTTTCTAGTCTTTCATAAAAGAAAATATAGCCATCCCTTTTAATGAATATCTTGTATTCTAGATTATATTGTCTACCAAGTCACTTTATTTATTTTAGCTTGCTAATTACTGTTAGGTTACAAAATCAGCATCACAATCTCTTTTTGAGTTTTGTATACAACACTATCAATTCTCTTGATCTTTTTCAACTTATCTTCATACAATAGTACTGTGAAGAGTCTGGGGTTTTACACTTAGCATACAACTTGGAGTGACATATCTCAGAAATAGCCAAATCTAATTGAGTGAAATTGGAGTGATTACGGTGGAACTGGAGTGACATATCTCAGAAAGAGCTGCAATATACCTACCAAAATAGTCAAAAAGGTTGAACAAAACAAAATTTCCATCGAGAGGATTAGGTGAGATATTACTAAATTTCAATTCTTCAAACTGATAACAGAATTGAAAATAAATGATATCAATACATAAAAAAGAGGGTGAACAGTGAAGCTGAAGAAAGAACTAACACAAAAGAATTGATAAAGAGATTTGAAGTATATTTAGATAGGAAGTGTCTACAATTGGAATGAATTAGAAAAAAATCACAACCCTTGCAGAGATCTGAAGAGAAAAAAAGGATAGACCTTTTTTGGTTAGAGAGCGGGGAGTCGAATCCATCAACAACGAAGTTGGACTTGTCATTAGGCGTCCCTGATCTGCTTCACAGTGAGCAAATGCATGCTATGGCCCCCACGGCCATGACGTGGGTTCGCTCACCGTAAAGCAGATCAGAGCAACCGAGATGCTAGAGTTAGAACTCAAATGAGATCGATGAAACCCTAACCCAAAGTTACCGATCTGCTTTCGAGATGCTAGAGTTAGAACTCATGCTACAGTTACCGATCAAAAAACATTAAACCTGGAGGAAATAAAAGAAACCAGATTAAAACATTAGAAACAAACCAATGTCCAAAAGGAATATCAACTCAAGCAATCAACAAACATCCATGATGTTTAAATTTTTGCTTGAATACGTAAGTAATATGTAAGACAAACTGAACTATGAAAAACAACGATATACCTAAAAAATTACACCAAACCCATGTATAATTAGCATAAATGTTTTAAAATTTAACAAACCATCATCATCATCATCATCACATAAGCCTTCGTCCCGAAAAAATTGGGGTCGGCTTTAAAATTTCACACACCAATATTTGAAAAAACAACCAACAAATCCTTTTCTGTTGCAAGTCAAGCAACTTCAATAATCAACCAAACTCAAAAAAATAGAAAAAAATAAAACCAATAAGAAGCAACAAACACCAAATAAACAGACAACTAAAAAAGGTTTTTTGATAACAAAACCTGGCTTTTGATAACAACATAACTCAAAAACAGTGATGTTTTCAACTTACCGGGGAGAAAGCTGAGAGAGGTTTGTGGTTATTATTGGTGTTATTATTCCAATGTAAATGCCAATCGCTTATAGATGAGCACAATGTGAAGCATGGTTTGTGGTTACTATTGGTTATTATTGGTTGTTTGAATTATGAAATTAATTAATATGCCCATGTGAAGCTAACAAATGAGCACAATCAATGAGTCAATGGTCTGAATATCAAAACCATCTACCAATTTAACAAAATTTGGACGTAACAACGATGCCAACAAAAAAGGGGGGAAAATGCAAATCATTAGTTCCTATATCAAACTTTATACGAAGCAAGCCCCAATTTCCAGTTTACATGTATAATCATTAAAATGCCTGAATGTTTCATCTAAATACTTGTTTACAGGATGCAATCACAATGGTTTTGAAAACCCGGTGAACTTTTTTATATTTTTTTTAGATACTTGTTTAGACAAATATAATGGATGTAATCACAATGGAATACATGAAGTTACTAACACAAAAGCTACTTGAAGTTACTTTAATCATGATGTATCATGCTGAAATCATATTATGTAGGCGTCAGTTTTGAATAACTGAACTTGACAACATATTATGTAGTCATCAATATCGGATGGATGAACGGGCAAAACACATGGGATCGGGTTGAAAATTGGTGGGTCAGGTATTTAGAGGGTGGAGATCAAGATGAACGGTTCGGATCTTCCGAAAAAATGGGGGGCATAGGATTTTTGATAGGGGGTCATTTTAGGGGGTTATTTTTTAGGGTCATTTGATCCCTCATATATATATATATATATATATATATATATATATATATATATATATATATAGGAAGCCCACGAGAGGGTGTCCTAGTGGTAAGTCATTCCGCTCCAAAGCCAAGGGGTGCGGGGTTCGAGGCCTATGGCCGCCGTGACTTGGTAATTATTGTGGAATTTGTTGTGGAATTATTTACCCTGGGGCTACATCTCCCCTCTCAGACTAACCCGGGGGCCGTTGAGGGCACGACGGTCACCGTTAAATTTGGGTCGGATGGATGAACGGACAAAACACCTCGGATCGGGCTGAAAATTGATGGATAGGGGGTTTAGAGGGTGGAGATCGAGATGAACGGATCGGATCTTCCAAAAAACTTGTGGAGTTTGGAGTTTTTGACCGACACAGGAGAGGATTCTCTCATGTGACACCCTATTTCCCGTTTCCTCATATATATATATATATATATATATATATATATATATATATATATATATATATATATATATATATATATATATATATATATATATATATATATATATATATATATATATATATATATATATATATATATTATAAAAGAGGGATGTTATCAAGAGAAATTGGATAAGAGATATTGGACAAGAGAATTTGGATAAGAGATATCTATTCTATAAAAGAGAGATGTTATCAAGAGAAATTGGATAAGAGAATTTGGACAAGAGTATACATATACATATATACATATACATACATACATACATATCTATTCTATAAAATAGGGAGGTTATCAAGAGAAATTGGATAAGAGAAATTGGACTCTCTAAAATAGGGATGTTATCAAGAGAAATTGAATAAGAGAAATTGGATAAGAGAATTTAGACAAGATAAATTGGATAAAAGAATTTGGACAAGATAAATTGGATAAGAGATGAGATTTTGAGGGATAAGAGAGGAGGTGGAGAATTTTGCACATACAACTCCAGTTTTAACATTGTTGCCCCCGTACCTCCCCCCATACCCACACTTTTATTCTTCCCCCCTTTCCGACCTTTTTTTCCAGTCCACGTGCACGTGTGCACGGGTTATTTGCTAGTCTATATTATAAAAGAGGGATGTTATCAAGAGAAATTGGATAAGAGATATTGGACATGAGAAATTGGATAAGAGATATCTATATTATAAAAGAGGGATGTTATCAAGAGAAATTGGATAAGAGATATTGGACATGAGAAATTGGATAAGAGATATCTATATTATAAAAGAGGGATGTTATCAAGAGAAATTGGATAAGAGATATTGGACAAGATAAATTGGATAAGAGATATCTATATTATAAAAGAGGGATGTTATCAAGAGAAATTGAATAAGAGATATTGGATAATGGAAATTGGATAAGAGTGATGTTATCAAGTGAAATTGGATAAGAGATATCTATATTACAAACGAGAGATGTTATCAAGAGAAATTGGATAAGAGATATTGGACAAGAGAAATTGGATAAGAGATATCTATTATATTAAAGACGGATGTTATCAAGAGAAATTGATAAGAGAATTTGGACATGAGAAATTGGATAAGAGAATTTGGATATCTATTATATAAAACAGGAAAATTGGATAAGAGAAAATATAAGAGATGAGATTTTGAGGGATAAAAGAGGAGGTGGGGAATATTGCATATACAACCTCGGTTTTTGTATTTTTGCCCATGGACCCTCTGTTGGATCCTGTGGATGGCAAACAACACTAGAAGGGGGGGTTGAATAGTGTTGTATAAAGATAAAACTTTTTCGTTCTTTAATCAATCAACACAAAACAAAACCTTCTAATGTTGCCTAAGAAACCAAGTAGAGTGATCTACGCTTGGTTCTTAATCAACAAGTTAATCTTATAAAAATATAAAAGATAAACAATTATGATTACAGTCAGATAAGAGATCTTTACACACAGATAGATCTTTACACAGCGGAATTAAATATACAAGCTTTGTAACATGCAAATGAACAAAGAATTACAAAGATATAATAATAACAAAGTAAATAAGAATTGCTTGCAGAGATAAATAATCAAACACAGAAAATGCAAACGCAAAGACAAGGATTTTTATCCTGGTTCCCCACAACCCTGGGTACGTCCAGTCCCCGACCAATCCGTTACGAGATTTCCACTATTGCCTTAGCAATACAAATACCTAGCCACAACTAGGATTTCCGACCACCTAGACTTGTCTAGGATTTTACCCTTGCCTCACAACCCGAGGACTTTACCGTGCCTCACAATCCGAGGACTTTTCACAAACACCTTGCCTACAACAAGGATTTACAACCACCCTTATCACCAAGGGACTACAAGTAAAATCAAATCCAATACACCACAATGAATTAGTGGAGATTGGTTTTTACACCCAATAATTCTATAGCCAAGATTAAATTTGCAATAGTGCTTAACGTGGCTAAAAGAATTTAAATCATTTGTAGATCACACAAAGAATATGAGTTTATTCAAAGTGATCTAAAATCTAGATGTGTTCTTAGATCACACAAAGAATATGAAATTATTCAATGTGATCTAGAATCTAGATGTTTCAAAAATCCTTTGAGAATATAAAAAATCAAAGAGAAGGATTTTGAAAACCAATATGCAATAGCCAAATAATAATAATGATCTTAAAAAGAATTGTAAAAGAATATAAGCAATAAGATCAGAAATTGAAAACCCGATTTGGCTATGAAGAACTTTGAGAGCGATGAGATCTTTTGAGAGAATAAAAATTTTGCTCAAGAGTAAATTGGTGAGGAAAATGTTCTCATGGCTTCTCTATTTATAGAGCCAAAGGAGAATTCAAAATAATTCAAATCAAGTTTGACTTCAGCCCAAAAATCAAGCAAAGAATAAATGAGAGAGTGAATCAAGGAATTCTGGTCGCACAGCAGGTAGTCGACTCCCTAACTTTGGTAGTCGACTCCCAGAGGGTGTCTGAGAAATTCTGATCTGACTGGTAGTCGACTCCCTAATTTAGGTAGTCGACTACCAGACTATCTTTTCTGGTAGAAGACAGAAATCAGTGTAGTGAACTACTGGGTGTTTGTAGTTGACTACAAATTGAAACTTAGCTTCTATGAAAAGAATGCTCTCAAATAAGTTTAAAATGAGTTTTAAAAACATTTTAGAAAATCATTTTGTGTGTGTGCAAATTCTTCTTGGCTTTGACATAATCCTAAGAAAATGAAAACCAACTCACACACTAGACTCTATGAAGAACTTGAAGCCATGAATGAGCTTGAGCTAGTTGCATATGCTTCGCTTGAATTTGAGCTCCTCTTTAGCTTTAGCTTGATCACATTATTTGAGCTTTGGAGTTGCGAGCTAAATTCATCTTCATCTTCTATGTGTGTGGTTGAAGTTCTTCTTCTCGGAGTATGTTTCGAGCTTCAATTAGCTTATTGCACAACCTACACACTTAAGTAGTATGATTAGTAATTTAACAACATTTGGTGTGATCATCAACAAAACAAACCACTTGGGGTGGGACTAGATTCCCATCACTCTCCCCCTTTTTGATGATGACACCCAAATGAAAAACATATGAATAATATGAAATAAAAACAATGAGTAAGTGTACTTACTCCCCCTGTTTAGATGCGGTTTATTATTCATTCATGTTTTTGCTTGTTTCACTTTTTCTCCCCCTTGTCATCACAAAAAAAACATATTCGTATACATACCAAGTGAAGAAAAAAAATTTCCATAGGCTCCCCCTTAAAGTTTGCATCATTGCAGTTGGGTCTCCCCCTTAATTCATGCATGTAACTTGAGATTCATTTGGAGCTCTTCTACTAATCCCTTATAGTTTTGGTACCTGAAAATCAAATAAATAATTTTGGTACCCTTTCTTTGTGGGTCCGTGGGATTAGTCATACATAATAATGTAAGCATCAACCAAAAGGGAACCAAACCCAGTTGGGTTGAGATTTCCCATAAGTAAATTTATAATCTCTACAAAAATGAACATTGTTCATAAAACTAGAAATGTAATTGTCTTTCATTTGGACGGTTCCAATTTTGGGAATCCAAACTTTGACATATCCATTTTCAGTTTTAGGAACTTTAGCTTGATGATGAGAATTTCTGGCATTTTGATTGGTCATGTTATAACCTAAGCCATGTTTGCTAGATTGGGGTCTTTGTGATCTAATCAAGCTATCTAATTTTTCTTTACCTTTATTGAACCTAGTAACATTATTAACCAAGTCCTCATGCTTTGCCTTAATGGCGGTCATGTTCTTTTCTAAGTCTCTAAACCTATTTCCTAGGTCTTTGAGTTCTATATTGAGCAACCTATTCTTTTCAATTAAATCCTTATTGTTGCTAATCAATTTTATGTTCTCTTCTCTAATCTTTTCTAGCTCTTGATTAGTAGGATTAGAACCACAAGATTTATGCATCTTTTTTAGAGTTAAAAGCTCTTTGAGTTGGACCTCATATAATGCATAAATTTTATGAAATTCCTCCTCATAATCAATTTCATCATCATCGCTACTATCGCTATCACTAGATTTATGGTAGGAATTTACCTTGGGGTCTTACCTTGCCATGAAGCACATGTAGTTCCGCTCGTTCCTTTTGCTTGCTTTTCCTTCATTTTCGGATGATGATGAGTTATCGGAATCCTCTTCATCATCACTTCTATCCCAAGCCCCAAAAGCTTTTCCATTTGGCCTTTTGCCTTTGTATGGCTTTGTTCTCTTATCTCTGTTTTTCTTTAGAGGGCATTCATTCTTCATGTGGCCTGGCCTATTACATTCATAACAAATAACATCATTAGTGGAATTGAACTTACGGTTGTAGGACTTACGTGCTTTTAGGATTTTCTTGTATCCTTTGGAGATGAGTGCCATTTGTTTCTCCATCTCATCTTTGACTTCATTCTCGGACTCCTCCGTATCCGATGTTGCTTTGAATGCAAGGTTCTTCTTCTTTTCAACGTGTTCCTTGGTCTTTCGCTCTTGCAGTTGGAGTTCATACGCCATTAGATTGCCGATGAGCTCTTCCAAGGTTAGCTTTGAAGTGTCGTTGCCTTCTTCAATGGCCGACGCTTTGGATTGCCATTCGGGAGTGAGGGATCTAAGGATCTTGCATACATGATCCTCTTGTGTGTACTTCTTTCCCAATCCCGCAAGTGTGTTGACGATCTCCGTAAATCTCGTGTACATCTCCGTTATGTTCTCGTCTTTCTCCATCATAAATTTTTCATACCTGCCAGCATAAAGAGAAGATTTTGAAGATTTAACTTTTTGGTTACCTTCATGTGTTACCTCAAGAAGTTTCCATATTTGGTGCGCGGAGGTAGCCATGGAGATGCGGTTGTACTCCGTTGTGTCAAGGCCGCAATATAGAGTGGACACCGCCTTGGCATTTAGAGACACTTTGTCCTTCTCCGTCTTGGTCCACTTTCCTTCCTCAAGAGTGGGTTCTTCATAAGGATTCTCCACTATCTTCCATAGATCATAGGAGATAGAGAGAAGGTACATTCGCATTCGATTCTTCCAAGATCCATAATTTGATCCGTTGAGAAGTGGTGGTCTGCTGGAGGATTGTCCTTCGGGAAAATGATTGGTTGACGCCATCTACAACCTCGCTCCGATACCAAGTGTTGGATCCTGTGGATGGCAAACAACACTAGAAGGGGGGGGGGTTGAATAGTGTTGTATAAAGATAAAACTTTTTCGTTCTTTAATCAATCAACACAAAACAAAACCTTCTAATGTTGCCTAAGAAACCAAGTAGAGTGATCTACGCTTGGTTCTTAATCAACAAGTTAATCTTATAAAAATATAAAAGATAAACAATTATGATTACAGTCAGATAAGAGATCTTTACACACAGATAGATCTTTACACAGCGGAATTAAATATACAAGCTTTGTAATATGCAAATGAACAAAGAATTACAAAGATATAATAATAACAAAGTAAATAAGAATTGCTTGCAGAGATAAATAATCAAACACAGAAAATGCAAACGCAAAGACAAGGATTTTTATCCTGGTTCCCCACAACCCTGGGTACGTCCAGTCCCCGACCAATCCGTTACGAGATTTCCACTATTGCCTTAGCAATACAAATACCTAGCCACAACTAGGATTTCCGACCACCTAGACTTGTCTAGGATTTTACCCTTGCCTCACAACCCGAGGACTTTACCGTGCCTCACAATCCGAGGACTTTTCACAAACACCTTGCCTACAACAAGGATTTACAATCACCCTTATCACCAAGGGACTACAAGTAAAATCAAATCCAATACACCACAATGAATTAGTGGAGATTGGTTTTTACACCCAATAATTCTATAGCCAAGATTAAATTTGCAATAGTGCTTAACGTGGCTAAAAGAATTTAAATCATTTGTAGATCACACAAAGAATATGAGTTTATTCAAAGTGATCTAAAATCTAGATGTGTTCTTAGATCACACAAAGAATATGAAATTATTCAATGTGATCTAGAATCTAGATGTTTCAAAAATCCTTTGAGAATATAAAAAATCAAAGAGAAGGATTTTGAAAACCAATATGCAATAGCCAAATAATAATAATGATCTTAAAAAGAATTGTAAAAGAATATAAGCAATAAGATCAGAAATTGAAAACCCGATTTGGCTATGAAGAACTTTGAGAGCGATGAGATCTTTTGAGAGAATAAAATTTTTGCTCAAGAGTAAATTGGTGAGGAAAATGTTCTCATGGCTTCTCTATTTATAGAGCCAAAGGAGAATTCAAAATAATTCAAATCAAGTTTGACTTCAGCCCAAAAATCAAGCAAAGAATAAATGAGAGAGTGAATCAAGGAATTCTGGTCGCACAGCAGGTAGTCGACTCCCTAACTTTGGTAGTCGACTCCCAGAGGGTGTCTGAGAAATTCTGATCTGACTGGTAGTCGACTCCCTAATTTAGGTAGTCGACTACCAGACTATCTTTTCTGGTAGAAGAAAGAAATCAGTGTAGTGAACTACTGGGTGTTTGTAGTTGACTACAAATTGAAACTTAGCTTCTATGAAAAGAATGCTCTCAAATAAGTTTAAAATGAGTTTTAAAAACATTTTAGAAAATCATTTTGTGTGTGTGCAAATTCTTCTTGGCTTTGACATAATCCTAAGAAAATGAAAACCAACTCACACACTAGACTCTATGAAGAACTTGAAGCCATGAATGAGCTTGAGCTAGTTGCATATGCTTCGCTTGAATTTGAGCTCCTCTTTAGCTTTAGCTTGATCACATTATTTGAGCTTTGGAGTTGCGAGCTAAATTCATCTTCATCTTCTATGTGTGTGGTTGAAGTTCTTCTTCTCGGAGTATGTTTCGAGCTTCAATTAGCTTATTGCACAACCTACACACTTAAGTAGTATGATTAGTAATTTAACAACATTTGGTGTGATCATCAACAAAACAAACCACTTGGGGTGGGACTAGATTCCCATCACCCTCCCCACACACCCACCCACACTTTTTATTCTCACCCCTTCCGATCATTTTTTTCCAGTTCTATGAAGATTTTGAATCTTTTCCTACTATGACAAAGCTTTGTCCTACGTGGCAAGTTTGTCCTAGGTGGTAATGACAATTTTGGGGGACTTAAATATTGGGGGAAAACTTAAAGTTGGGGGGAAACTTGAAATTTTGTGGGAAAACTTGAAATTTGGGGGAACTTGAAATTTGTGGGGGAGAAAAACTCAGCCATTAAATAAACCGTGCCCTATGGGCACGGGTAATGTCTAGTGTGTGTGTGTGTATATATATATATATATATATAAGCAATGATCCAAACAGGAACCAGACACATCGCTCATAGATATTTTCAAACATACATCCAACCTCACACTAAACTCTCTAACAAAACACAAAAATACATTTACTCTTGTGAGAGTCTCAAGAGGTCTACTCCTAAACATCATTAACTTATATCGGTGGAGGCGAAGGTGATCGTGACCCACTTGGTCCTGAAGTATCATGAGGGGCAATGTCTCAAGGCCCCGATACAATTAAATCCAATTTCTCCTCGACATGTCGAAGAGCCTCACTCAGTCGAGCTTGTTCGACCTCCATATCTATAACGAGACATTCGATTTTCCGAATATCGTTCTGGTTCTCAATCGCCTGCCCTTCAATGCGATTAATAGCTCTACCCATCCAGTGTAGGGTGTTGTTGATGTTCGAAAGAGCTCGAGTATCATCTTCTGGGTTCGCCGTACGTTGTGGCGATAAAGGTTGACGAGTTGATGCTTCGGGCTCCTCTTCACGCGAAGCATGTAGAGCATTTGCTTCTGCAAGGGTAAGCATCGTTGGCCTAGCACGTTTGCGTCCATCTTTTTTGCTCCATGGTGAATTCGCAAAACCTAGCTTCCATCCAATTTTTTCGTTTTTCTTTTTAGAATGGCAAGCTCTTTGTTGAGATGTTATTTATAGCACTCAGACTGGCCGCACTTGCCAAGTGCGGCCCGTAATCTTTCACTTAGAACGGACCCATAACATGGCCGCACTTGGCAAGTGCGGCCAAAAATGCCGCACTTGCCAAGTGCGGCATAGTCAAAAATAGCCCACTCAGCGACGTGACCAAAGTTGGTCGAAATCTATAAATATTTTTTTGGTCGAAAATTAAAATTATTTTCAAAATTTTTCCTAAATCTAAAAGTTACACTTTGTTTAAATATCATTTTAATTGCCAATATACTATTCACACTCCCTCTAGTGCGTTGCTTAGTAGACATGGATCCTACAATAACTTCTACAATTCAATATCTAGATTAACGAGCATGCGACAAATTTGAAATATAATATAATATACTACAAAGTCACATTGCTCTAACTTAATGAAATAATCAAGTGATAATTAATTTGATTCAATCGAGAATTTGATATAATCGTCCAAAAGCAGTGATGCATACTCAAAGTAATGAAATAGTCAAATTTGATGCGTGCTTAAATTTGCGTGAATCACTAAAGCCATGTTAAGCCTATAGTATGCATAGTCAAATTTGAAGCAAAAGTATTAGAAAATGAAATATAAAATGATTCTTAAGAACATAAACCCGAGCTTCCATAATAACCAATCAATATTTTGCGTGAAGATACTCATATCGGGGTTGAGTTTTGTAGCCAGAGCAGGGTTGAGAGGACACGAGCAGGGCTGTGGGGTCGTCTTTTTTAGGGCAGGCAGCGGGGCTTTTCTTGTTTGCAGATGGGCTGCGTGGATTCTCTCTTTTGCAGCAAAGTGGAGGGGACATGGGTAGGGCTGCGGGGTCGTCTTTCTTAGGACAGGCAGCGGGGCTTTTCTTGTTTGCGGATGGGCTGCGTGGATTCTCTCTTTTGCAACAGAGTGGAGTGCATGAGTTGCTTTTAGGGCTATGGGTTAGGATTTGGCCGGGGTTGGCAACCCAGCCAATTTGGAGGTCCCGTCATCTAACCCGTTTGGACAGGGTTGTCAACCCGATTAAATTGAAGCGATCCCTATCAGTGACCAGTCACTCGCGGACGCTAATATGTGCATATTTTGCCTATTTCCCTAATTATTTTTAATATTGACCGATTTCCCTAATTATTTCCAAAATTTGACCTTTTTCCAAAATTTGACCTTTAAAAAAGAAATTAAAAATAGGTAAAAAGGAAACAACCCAAAAGATCAAATGAGAGAGGAGAATTAGACCAGTGCCTTCACTCCGCTTCTCTTCTTTCCTTCTCAGCCGATCCGACAATTATAAAAAGGGAAAATATCTGAAAAATCTGATTTTTATCCACGGGTGTTCAGCCCCCAATCTACTTCCGGTTCAATTTTAGGGGGGAGGATCCCATTTCGTATGTGATTGAGACATAGGTTTTTGAATTGAGGGTATATTTCGGCTGACTGTGGGAGAAAGTAGGGAACTAGGTGAGGATTTGGAAGCAGGGTTCGGATTGTGATCGAAATGCGTCGAAGGGCGCCAGATTTCAGGCGCCCTGCTCGAAGGAGGCTCTCTGATTGGATCTGGTGGCTTCTTGGGATCTTCATGGTAGCTGGTTTGGTCCTCTTTGTTGTTCAGCATCAGCATCAGGATCCATTTGATCGCTCAATTCAGGTATTACTGCCAATATTTTTTTTTAAATTCAAAAAAGAAGTTATTGTTTGAATTGGATCCTGCTCGAATCATAATGAAATGATCTGGGATTTTGTAGTTTTATGAGGCTTGAGAGAAAAAAAACCAACTTGTCATTTTGAGTTAATTGCATTTTACAGTGATTAGATCTCTTCATTGTTTTGTTTGAATCTATGGAAATAAAGTACATGCAGGACTTGTGTATTCCAGTTTACAATTTCATGCATTTCTGTAATAGAATCTTTTCCCAAAGGTATGCATTCTAGTCTAGTTCCCCACTATCATGTACATTGTTTTTTTGTCGGATTATTTATTACAGAAATATTGGTGTGTCGGGAACGAGGGGAACTCTATCCCAGAACTAAATGCTAGCAAAAGGGAATACAAATGTGAAATAGCATCAATCAACAAGCCAACACAAGAACAGTATGAAATTAACGTAGCTCAGCCACAATTGCAGCATGTATCCGCCATGCAATAGGATTATATAGACAAGAAAAAGTGATATAACCACTGGCAAATTAAAAGATCGGGCAAAGTAAAAGAGAGAGCATAAAGGTTACCGCATTTTCTCCACGCTTGCATCTCACTTTGAAGAACCCCCTCCCAGATAGCTTAGAAGATCAGGTGATCATGGAGACGATTGCTATGGCATGAAATTGCAAAACCAATCATTCCAAGTGAGCTCTTTGTGAACTCTTAATTACTTCCTACCTACCTCTCCATTCTAACCCTGGTTACACACTTGAATGTTTTGTCTGGAGCGGGAACCTTCTCCTATGCTTATTTGACTTAATCATAACTCATCTTAAATGGGTCAAACCAGTTTGGCCCTTGATTACTGTTACTTGATCCTTGTGGAATTTGGTTGAGATACATATGCCTTCCAAACCAGGCTTCAAGGAGAGGATAATAATTAAGTTGTCATCTATTGCGTGCATCAGACATTAAGAGAACTTCAATTCAGTGAGTTCGTGCATGTGTGTGAACCCAAATGCAACAAGCTTCCGATCTATGCTTATATGTGGAAATTGCCCTAATTACTCACATTTCATGCTAGCCACATGCTAGCAAAATATTCTCTCTCTTTTGTCAAATCCTTTTTAGTATATTAGGTGCATTTTTGTTGCTATGTATCTTAACAAGTTGCAACAACTTTCAAGCACATCCCATACCTAATGATAATCATATTACCTAACATCAATGTGTTTAGATTTGGAGTAGACATTTGAATTCTTGTTCAAATGGATGATGATTTGACTATAACGATGCAAAAATAGTTCGTTTACATTAGGCTTAATTTCCATAAAGAATTGCTTTGTCCACAACATCTCCTTGATGGCTTTGTTAATTGCTACACACACATATATATGTATACACACATATGCATATGTGTATACATATACATATTTTTGTGTGTGTGTGTGCACGCGTACGTACATATGTGCGTGTATATGCATACACATACATGCTTGTGTGCATATGATAATAAAGTATATGCGCAACATGAGTTGAAATTTTCCAACTACAGTATTCAAAAACTCCATTTTCTATTAATTTCTTTGATGATATGCACTGTACATGTTAATCATTAATGGTTTTATGACAATAAAACTTTTTCTCCTTTTGGATTTACAAAAAAGCTCAGGGTTCACTCGATTTTTGTTATATTTGGATTTTAGAATATGAATATCGACATGAATGATGATTTTCACTAAAGAAACACATTAAAAGTTAAGTTTTAAGGGCATGTGTAGGATATTTCCTTCATTAGCTTCTCATCTAACATATTTTTTTGGAGAATATGCGTTTATCTTTATTGAATCTCAAAAAATGTACATGGCTCTAGAAGTAGAGAAGAATGTTAGTACGTCGGGGCAGAGGGTACACGCGCCGTCTCCCTCCAGCACTTAACACCTTTCTCTACTCAAGGAACCTAATATGTATTACAAAATAGAAACAAAAAAGTACATCACAAAAAAGTACATCACACTAATAGCCCCCAATTTGAAAGGGGTGCACTCTCATCATCCTGGTCCCACTCGATGTGTCTCAGAGCAATTCTGACATCGGCAGCTATATTCTCGAAGAGTAGATTCTGAATCTGGCTGGTCCCTTCAAATATCATCCTATTCCTCTCCCTCCATGTGTGCCATATCAACGCCGTCAAGACCGTCTTGGCCAGAACACCCATGCTTTCCTTTTTATTGTAGCAAGAAAGAAATAGGTATGTGAGAGGGAATATGAGGCCCTCTCTCATATACATACATACATACATACATACATACATATGTTAGAATAATGGGTATCAAACGGCATATGAGAGAGAGCCTCATTTGCACTCTTACATAAAGCAACCAAGTACAAGCCCACATGGGCTTGTACTTGGTTGTACTTGGTTGCTTTATGTGAGAGTGAATATGATGCCCTCTCACATATGACGTATGATACCCATTATTTTATATATATACATTTTTTTGAAAAGTAAGTATATTAAGAATAGAAAGGAAACTAGCCGGGCCAGACAAACCCCCATAAAGACTTGGGATAGGCTCTTAAAAGCAGTCACCAAGCACCAGTATAGGGGAGACAGACCCAGCAGTACAGACACACACAGAAA
This sequence comes from Scilla litardierei, assembly GCA_030789695.1. Classification (NCBI taxonomy): domain Eukaryota; kingdom Viridiplantae; phylum Streptophyta; class Magnoliopsida; order Asparagales; family Asparagaceae; genus Scilla; species Scilla litardierei. The sequence goes on along the minus strand of CM061134.1, from coordinate 169,388,784 downwards.
TGAGGAAGAAGACTAAGCCTAGGGGAAAAAAGAGGTGGCAAGGCCATCTCCCAAAAACCTAAGCCTAAGGCCTCCAATCAGTAACCCAACAACTCATCCAAACAGAGCAGACACAATACGACCAGGCCACTGGGGACAAGTAACCCACAAGCCGATACCCAACATCAAACATCCAACAATCAACGTAGGGAACTCTGCATGATCCGAAGGCTCCGACGACAGAGCCGACGAGCACAACGCTGGATAGACTCCGGAACATTAGGGAGGAGTGCACTGAGATGCACCACCTCCGAAATCCATTCGTCACACTCGTCAGTGACATTGAGATCATTAACGAAGGGCTCCTCATCAGAAACGACATCCTCTCCATCATCCAACGCCAAGCCATCAATTGCAACAACCACTTCATTTTCATCTTCTTCTGTCTCTATAACACCAATGCCTAAAGGCGGAGCATGACCCTCTGCCAACCCGATCTCTCTCTCTCTACCAAGGGGGCAGCAGTGACCTCAATAGCATCACCCACAACACCACATTCCTCAGCCAACAAATGGCCAACACCCATGACGGCGATAGACTCAACATCAACTCCTCTGTCACCTGCAGCAGTGCAGGATGGCTCACCCACAGCGGCAACTATCTCCACCTCATCTTCCGAATCGAGAAGATCATCCTCATCGGGAGCGAAATCAGCAACACAAGCAATGGCTGAAGCCAGGGAGGACCCCGTGCCTTCAATGGGGGGAGAGAGAAGTGGGACAGACTGCGGTTCCAGGACAGGAGCAGTCGAAGCCACTGAAGGAGGGGGATCAGCTGGGGCAATGCTACCGACGAAGGTACAAGGGCATGCTGGGGGCTCAGAACTCCGAAGCAGAGATGGCTGCCGACGGTTGCCCCCATCACACGGTGGTGCGACAGGGCGAGACGGGGCTGCACACAGGTGGATGTCGTGGCCAAAGCAACGACAGTGCGAACAGAGGGGAGGGATGCGCTCATACTCCACCGCTACCGGGATAACCGAGCCATCGGCAAGACGGGCCGAAATGGACGCATGGAAATCCAAGGTAGCGTCAATTTCGACAACACATCGGGCATACGAGAGGCGAGAGGCATTAGCGGTGGCAGCGTCAGTGAAGAGGGGGCGCCCCACGGCACTCGCCAACTTGCCGAGAATGGTAGTAGACCAGAACTGCAATGGGAGTTGGGGGAAGCGGACCCACAGAGGAACTGAGGAGAGAAGGTTGCGGTCTAGGCCAATGTGAGGGGCCCATCGTCTAAGCACGAGGAGGCAGCCATCCAGGAGCCAAGGCCCTCCTGGAGAACATTGCTGCAGTCCTAATCCGAGTCAAACTTGAAAAAGAAAAACCCATTTTCTTTGGAGTGGAGATGAACATCGGCCATGTGCTTCCAAGTCCTAGCCAGCCAGGATTTGAGACGCCCATAATAGGGTCGGGGCCCAACAAAATAGCCGACAAGAGTGTGCACCCACCGCCTGGCCGCCTTAGCAATGTCGGATGGCAAGATGTCGACGAAAATACCATCACCAACCAGAGAGGGAGGTGAGAAGTCAAGACTGAAATTGGGAGCTGCATGAGATCTCGGGGCGCAGATAGCGCTAAAGGAGGTTGTTGTGACGTAAGACGATCGGTGGATGGAAGGAGCAGCCGACCCAGGCATTCCGCCGAACATCTGGTGGACATGAGGTCTCGAAGTAGTAGCAGTAGGGGGCCGAGTACTGCCACACGCTCCATGGGACACCGGCAAAGGAAGAGCACCGCCCTCACTCCGCCCAGAGGGACGGCCGCTGCCACGACCAGGTAGCCCGGGGCCGCCACGACCCGAATGACAACCATCACGAACGGGGGCGCCTACGGCTCACGACAGTGATCCAGGGGGGTCAACGCCATTCACCGCCTTCGGAGAGAAACTCGATGAGGCCATGGAGCAGATCAGTGCCCAACAGAGGAGGCCGGAGCAGATCAGCAAGACACGGAGCAGATCTGCGAGGAGTCGGGCCCAGAACAAAGGAGCTTTAGCAAGCACCCACCACCCCGTAGGTGGAACTCGAAGAAGGCCAGACGGGGAGAACTCCGACAGATCTGCACAGAAAACGGCAGGACAAAAATCGAGCACTCCCGAAGAGAACGCTCAGATCGCATCCCAGATCGCATGTAGCGCAACCCAGATCGCAGCAGGGAGTGAACCCAGGAGCAGGACCACAATGGCGGAAGCCGGCGCCGGCTGCTGCCGGTCGGCCGGAGCACCTGCCGCAAGAAACCAAAAAATGCTCAGATCTAAACGAGAGCTTCTCTCTAGCTTCTCTCACTGATACACACACACACACACACACACACACAAACATATATATGTAACATATGGCGTATGATACCCATTATTCTATATATATATACATATATACACAAACATATACATATATACATATATACATATACATATATATATATATATAAATAATCAAGTATTTATGCAAATTTTTAAGTGAGGCCGACTTCACTAACTACTTTGGTGTGGCCAACCTAAAATACATGATATATTTAAAATTTTTTAAGATGTAATGTATATATTTTAAAACTTTAAACTACGAAATTTGGTATATATCAGTTGTTATTTGATCCTTGATCAAGCTATTCAAATTTTAATTGTTTCAGAGTAATAGTCATGTGATCGAGGGTCAACGCATCTTGAGTTCATACACAATTTTGTATTTTAGGGGTTTAGAATAAATAGATTACATCGATTTGAAAGCACGTATCTCTGGTGTATGTACCAATTATTGTGCTCATGGTAAACGCTCGGTAGCCAAGCGCGCCGCTTAGATCCAGTTGCATTGCTCGCATTGCTCGATGCACCTAAGAATTTTTTGTATAAAAAAATTTGCCATGTTTTAATAGACCGGCCATACTAAGGTTTTTGGTAAGGCCTGTTAAGAAGGAGCAGGTCATTTCGAGCAATGAGTTGTCAAGAGATAAAGGGTTGTGGATCCTGCTAGAAATGAATAAAAAGGGGCTCACTTCTCATCTCTCATGCAACCCATATAAGGTAATGAGCTATTAGCTCATCAATAATTTTCCCTACACGCACATACACAATACAATACACATATACTGGTCTTTGTAATGGATGCTGCAACACACTTTAGAAAATTTTGATTTTTGATGTTGTGTCTTCTCCTGTTCTATTCTTCTCTTGGGATGATTTTATTGTGTCATACAAACTAGGTGATTATGGTTTTGGGAGGATGATAACAAACACACTTTCACAAATTGTTGATGTCGATGATGTACCATATTAACACTAATCTTGGCTATAAGTTGCATGTATGTGATTATGGCATTAAAAATCTGCCTCTAGTAATTATATCTATATAACGAAAAATGAGACCTAAATTTGTAGAATATTTCTTTAAGAAAATTAGAACTTCTTCTATGACACTAAATCGCCATAGAAAAAAGTTATCCGGTCAGAAAACTCCAAAACTAACTAATATACTATACTATTAACACTTCCATGCTATGTACCAACCACACATGGTGGAGGCTATTGTATTCATGTCCCATATGCATCTACACTAACACGTGCAAAATGCCTGGTGGATATGAGCTTGACATATCAAGCATGTGTCCAGCCTTTAATGAACTCGGATCCAGTTAGATTCGGACAAATTGGTACTCGGTTTCTATATATTTTATGATTGAGGTTTTAGAGTTTATATGAAATCATAGCCATATGTGTTGTATAGAAGCTTGAGTTTATATCTTGTTTTATCTCAATGGATCTAAGAAGCCAATTTCATAGTTCAATCCTAGTATCCAACATGCCTAGCAATTAAGCCAATCGGATCACTATCGATTTTTTTCATAAGATATATTGGCAAAGAACAAACCAAATTATACGCTAACTAATCAGTACAAAACTCAATGCTTGAAATGCCACATAATGATCCATTAGTCTGTAATAAAATGTACTCGGAGCCATGTTGATGTAAAACAAATGCAGATCTTGGTTTTGCATCTTGATCTAGGGGTTTAGGTGGTTCGAAATCAAGAATTAGGGATGAATCCAAGCATTATAGGTAGAAGTTTGAGTTTTGATAAAAAGATTAAAATTTGGACCTTGTGGCCAATTACCTTATGCATCCACCCTTAACTTGATACGAGAAAAACAATTTTCCAACAAAACTACCACAAATCAGTCTAGAACTAGTCATTATCCGTGAGGGGACATTCAACATATTCACTCAAAAATTTCAATCCATTCAAAATATTTTCAAAAAATTTGCAGTCTCTTCAAAATTCCTTCAAAAAATTGCAACCACTTTCAAAATATTTCCCCCAACAAATTTTTTTAACCATATTAAAACTGAAATTTAGTTTCACCAAAAGTTAAAATTTTAGTTCCTTCCTAATTTAGTTTCTCCCAAAATTTTGGGATTTTCCACTAAAATTTTAGGGGTTCATGTCAAAATTTTCACTAACTCTCATATTACCCATTGATTCTTTAAGATTCAATTCCCGTCATCATTTTACCCACTCTTTTGTCTTAGTCAGCAACCTCATTCAAAAACATGCCTCAATTGTATAATAGATTTCTCTCAGATAAACAAATTTTTTAATTTACTAACCCAAAAATATTTCGGTACAACTAAATTTATTGGAAAATCTAATGCACAACACGTGCATGTCGTATACAACTAAAGATTACAGGAAAAAATGTAGGATACTAAAGCATATGCACACCAGGTAAAGCACAAAAAATAAATAAGACCAAGTTAAGCTAAGTCTCTGAAGAAGTCAAATTGAATCTTTATCATTCTTCCCAGTTTTTAAAAATCACCTTTGGTGAATGGTGATGATGCATGGTCCTATCTCTACTAGTAACTTCATGATGGCTCAAGTGACAATTGAATCAAATCAACAATGTTAAATCTGATTTCATACTAATGTCAAGCTTCGATAAATTGTGCAACTCACTAGCTTCACGGTCATCTTTAAGGCTTAAGATATATCTATACAGCGAGCACACACTTGTTTCATAGTTCCAAGAGGGAATCTTTCTGAGTCATCTTTAAACAAATCATCTTCTACAATTGAAAATTCCTGCAAGCTCTTTAATAATTTTGCAACATATTTAAGATTACTGTACACAATTGCATCTTACTATGTATCTCTTGAGAATGATGCACAATAAGATCAATGAATACGCTAGATATGTGATTAGTTCCTAACTTTGGAGCACTCTGAATAGCTAAGTGGATTAACTTAGTGCCTGTTTTATTGGTGACCAACCTTTATACTGAACTAGACTCTTTGGTTGGAAAGTGGCCAACACAATTTTTTCCACTATGACAAATATATTTTATTTGATCTCCAAAACTTCGTTTGTCTAAGCCTTATAGCCATGACATACTAAGCAAAACATTTGCAACATCTATAGGAAGAACATCGTACCAAAAGCAGTCAGAATAACTCGACAGTTGGGTGTGTACTAAACAATGTTGGGTGACATTTATCTTTTATCACACACTTGAAAGCTAGTTTGGCATTCTTGTGCAACTAACTCCTTCAGTTATTTAGTAAAACAACCTATCTAATATCTTGATGTTGATATAAAGGATAGTAGTTCGTCGCCAATTTTCTCATTCCTTGGTATGGTCAATATACACTTAATGATTTGCAGACGGTATTACCCTTATGTAAATCCTCATTTGCATTGCCAATGTTCCTTATTGGGACGTAGATCGCCTAGTAATACCATGATCATTTAAATAATCATCGTGAGGCTTAATAAGTAAGCTCCTTATGAACACTGGCATGCAAATGACTATACACATGCCATCTACACACTGGGTGTCCATTTACTCCAAACTGTAAAGACTCACCGGTTGTAGTTTTACCATTAGGATCCTTTGTGGCAATGTGTTTAGGTTAGTCATGTTTTTATTGGCTACTTAGGTGGCTTCTTGCCTTTAAAAGTTGGCTTTCTATTGAGAGGCATTTTTCAGATAGGTCTTCTAGTATAAAACTAAGTGATATGCATCCTTAATAAAACTAACAAACTGATGAAGCATCTCATGCCAAATCATAATTTTCAGTCCACTGCAGTAACTCGGGAGTTTCTCGAATATCACACCTAGCGATCATATCTTCAAACCTCAACACGTACTCGCTACTATCATATTGTCATGACTAGGTTATTTAGTTGGTTCAAAAACCATCTTTATATAAAAGGATAATTGCTTCGCTTCAACTTCTTTCATTTTTTACAAGACATCGTAGACTCATTTCTTAGCCTTTGAAGTACTCTTAACGGAGATCTAACACATCTTGGCAACTTTCTGCAATTTCATTATAGCAAAACTCACTTTACATGCCTCAGACATATAATGCCAATTGAAGAAATGATCTATGTTGGCGAGCCAATCAGAAAAGTCCAGTGAATCAGGTACACCATTAAAGTCAGAGGCATCTACTTTGACCTTTTACGAAGGGTTATCTTGGTCATACTTATCAATATTCTTTAGGTCATCCTTAGGACTTGCATTTATACCTTGATCTTTAGGACTTTATTTCGGTTTGTTCTACCCATCTAAAGGTACTGATCCTTTCTGCTATCTACAGACCTACTCGTGTGTCATCAAAGATTTAGGTCATTCTAGAGAATGTTATTAAGGCTTTCATTCTTGCACGTAGGCCTTAAAACTATTGGTCTTGGTCATGCTTGTAGGTTCAATCATTTTAACTTATTAATTTTGTTCATTAAATCTTCTTGTTCTTGATTATAAGCTATTTGCATCTTAAAGTTTTTCCCACTACATAGCATGCACAACTAAATAGGTTCAATGAAATGTAAAATCAAACAAACACAAGGATGAGACACAACTTACTAGACAATCTACAATTCATGCAATGAAAATGATAAATAAATGATACCTACTTCTAGAGGTTAATTTCAACATGCAGAATGCAACCCTAAATGTAGAGATGCTAGCATATAAAATAGAATAACAAAAAGCACAATTACAAGCAATAATTGCAATTTGAAGCAAAACTACTGAAAGGTTTAGAAAATACCAAAGACCACAAAAAGCGTGTACATAATGTAAAGAACATGTCGAAACATTTAATGAACAGTCTATGTTGTAAGCTTAAAATCAAATAGAAATACTCCGAAATTAGGCATAAAATCAGCCTCAATTTGGCCAATTTGTTGTTACGGTTCGGATTCGGCTTATATTGAGCCAATGAATAATGCGACTCAGTCTGATCGACACAGTCTGGTTGTAGTTAGTTCTAGTCAGCTTAGGTCAGCTTGCGTCAGTTTGGGTTGACCGATCTCGGATTGGACTGGCTCAGGTTGCCTCAATTTGGAGCCGGCTTTGGTGGCTTAGCTCGAGTTAATGAGATCAACATCTGCTTGATGGAGCCGTTGCAGTTTTTTATCGGTTAGATTAGAGTCGACATACTAAAACGCTGAAATTTACGACGATGCCGAAGCTTGGGTTGATGAATGGCATCTTATCTAATGATGTTTGTCGATGAGTATTGCTCTGGCCTTGGATGTTTAAGATGAAGTCGACGAGGGGAACTGGGTTAACGACGCTTTTGGTAGTGTCAAATTTGAGGAGGAGGATGATGGTGGCATTGATGTTGTGGATGATGACAATGTCGATGGTGGTGATGATGGTAGGATAAGATGGAAGAGTAGGGTTTTGTTGTGGGGTTTTCGGTTTGGGATCAAAAGAGTTTCTGGGGAACATGTTTTAGGGATTTTTTTGATTTGATTTTTTCATTAACATAAAACTAAAAAACATAAAACTAAAATAGGAAAAGGGGCTATTGATGGCTAGGGTTAGTGTTTTTAAATATTTTGTTTTTACTGAAGTCGAATGGAAAAGTTGAAGATGTAGGGTTGAGCAAAATCAAGAAAGTTAGCTTTGTTACCACATATAACGTTAAACTGATGTAGGACGCTACATATCAAAAGAGCAAAAGGAGAAACATATAATCTAGAGTTTCATAGAGATAAGGGATGTTGGGAGCTTTCTTATCAATGTCATTCTCCACGTACTTTTGCAAATCAGCATGTAAGATATTTAGAGATCAGATCTCATACCAAGGCTTTCGTCTGCTTACTTCCTCATATCTAGCAAGAAAGATTCAACATATCTAGCAAGAAAGATTCAACAGAGAATTTCTAAATAACTCTCATTCAAGACTAATCGATTTCACTTTCATAATGAGATACAACTTATTTATAGCCTAAATCATATGCACAACACACGTCTACATAAGCAAATCTAAATAAATTAAATCAAATTGAATAACATTCTAACAAATAAAACCAAATAAAAGCAAATAAAATCCTAACTAATATTCATATGAAATTCCCAACTAAAAATTAAACTTGATCTCCATTTTCTTTGGCTTTGGAAAATTCATCATATAGTTAAATGGTGACAATGGAACACATCCCGGTACAAGTCATCAATCTTCATTACTTGAAATGAAAAACTGATCCTCGTATTTTGAAGTGAAGCAAAAAAGTAGACTTGTTGATGAGCATCTTCAAAAGAACGTAGAGGATGGTGCGGATGTGTGTAAAATCACGAAGGACAAGAATGCATGCAAAATCATAAAGGACTACTAATTAGTAAGTTGTAAAGGATATGAGATTATAAAATCGATGTGCTTGCTTATCTTATAGCGTGCCTCCAATTGTAGCTCTTTCACATGATCAATACGTGGCTCAAGCTGAAGATTTAACTTGGGTTGCGATTTTGGATCAGAATCAATATGAGGCTCTAAGATATTGATTCTCTAAATTGGCTGATCGGGTTTGGGCTTGGGGCCTCCCAGGCTCAAACTTGAAACATAGGATCAGAATTCGATTGAAATTCAAGCTCAGGCTCAATCATAGGCTCACACTCGAATAAAGGCTTGAACTCTGGTTGGGGCTAGGGCTCAAGCTCGGGCTCGATCCCAGGCACGGACTCAGGCACATATATATGCTCGCGCGTTAGGTTTGGCTCTGCTAGCTTCCTAATGTTGTCCTTTATGCTTTTAATAATCATGTAGCTATCTTTGAATGCATATTGTAGTGAAACTGGCTCTGAAAGAGATTATTCTAAATGGTAGTTCAAGAGACGTTTTGTAGCACGCCGATATTAAAGGTTAATTTTAAATAATGACCAATATCGAAAAAGAATCTGGTAACGCTTATACCAAGGTAATGCTTCATCAGTAACTTGCGAGAAGTATATATACATTTCTTTTTCTTAAAAAATCAACTTGAGAAGAATACTTTCAAAGGATACTTTCAAGTGGTCAAAGTTATGAAAGAGTGATATGTTCGAACATCTCACGTTCACATTCGGATGGAAACAAATAGCTCATGTAGCTAAGATCACTGTAGTACCATATGAAATTAGCTTCAATCTGGGAAAATGAATGGCTCAAATTGGTTTAAATTCCTTAAAATATGTTGAAGTTTGATCTGACTTGCAATTGGTTCAAATGGAAAAAATTAAGCTGATGCAGGCTTTAGTATCCATTAAAATGGGCTTCATTTACTCCATTAATCTGAAAATGGTGAAAGTTTCTTGAAAAATTTAAAAGTTACTATAGTAGTCTAGAAAACCCTTAAATACCGTAGAAAATTATCTAGCTGAATTGTAGCATCGGCTTATTCAACTGACTTGGCTTGATTAATGGTTTGGTTAAAGCCGTTGACTGGTTAATGAGGTGCCGGTTTAAGCTTGCTTGGGTCGGCTCAGGACGGCTTGGTTCATCGCGGGCAGGCTCATATGGAAACCGGCTTGGTCGGCTCGACTCATCATCAAATATGACTTAGTGGAGCTCAGATTATAGCTACTTGCTAGATCTGAGTCAGTCAAAAAACAAATAGCTTTCAAGGCCGTGATTTGTGGGTGATGGGTGGCTCAACATTTGCAGGCTATTGCGAACATTATGGTGGCATCACATGTTGATGGAGATGGTTGCGATGGCGGTGAAGGAAGATGACGATGGATGCAATGGCAATCGTTGGAAATGGAGGAGACTGTAACATTGCTATTGCTGCTGTTAGGGGTTGGAGTTGAAGGTAGCGGCATTGTGAGAGGACGGTAGGGACTGCGAAAGTTGGATACAGTGTCGGTGATGTCAACAACAAGAAAGGTGGTGGAAGTTGTCGATGGCGAGGATGGGGGTGGTGGTGAAAATAAAATTAGGGCTTGGGTTAGGGTTCATGCTAGGGGTTGGGCTAGGGCTTTGGTGGGGACGAAGATTGGGTACGGTTAGTGTATCTTGTCGGAAAGGAGATAAACCCTAAGTTTACTGCTTTTTTTAGAATTTAGAAAATTGCCAAAAATTGGAAAAATAAAGGAAAATCTCAAAACCATATCTATCATTCCACTTCTTACAATGAGATATAACTTATTTATAGCTTAAACTACATGCACGACATGTGTTTCCATAAGTGAATTTTAAAAAATCAAATAAAATTGAAAAGACCCTAACAACTAAAACCAAATAAAATTCTAATTAAAATTCAAATAAAATTCTTAACTAAATTGAGCTTGGTCTCCATTAGAAACATATGTAGAACTCGGTTTTGAATCTAGATCTAGGGGTTAGGTGGTGGGAAATCAAGAATTAAGAATCTAAGGATTCAGGACAAAAGTTATGGTTTTTATAAATAAAGATAATTTGAACCTAATGTCTTGGCACCTTATGTATCCACTCTTAACTGCTTTCAAGAAAACAGATTTCTCAAGGATACTATGGCTTCAGATGAATCAATCTAGAATTTTTCTAAACAAACCTTTCAATTCATAAACTTTATAGTTTTTTGTACATCGGTGTTTATGGGCAAATCTATGTTGACAACACTTGCATATCATAAAATTAACTAAAAATAAAAGAAAGACTTTAAGATAATGAAGCATGTGTGCAACACACGTAAAGATTAAATATCAAAGAAAGATCAAAATAAGCTTAGTCTTCAAAGAAGAGTAAATCGGATCCCCAACATATGTGCTGCATAACCTAAAATGTAATGGAAAGAGCAATCTAGCTAAATATTTGTAGTGCACATCAAATAAACATATCGAACTAACTACTGTGATATGGCGCGGCTACATAGGGAGGCGGGTCACGCGACGCACGAGGGGGCGCTCTGGTTCGGGTCTATCAAAGGAAGAGGCTACTTGGGTCCACCACGGACCCGGTCCCAAACTTGTAATTCCGCATCCGGAGGGGAGGGTTGTTTCGTAATTGGACATTGGATTAATCCCTCCCCTAATGAAGGGCCGGCCGGCCCTAGCTGGAGTTTTATCGAAGAATTGTGAGGTATTTTTATTTTCCTAAGAACCCTAGGTTAATTTTCTTGATAATTACTTACTCGTGATTATAGATCTATTGTTCTAGGTTTTATTATTAATTTCAGATCAGTTCGTCGTCTCTAAACCCTAGATTTAGAAGTCCAAAGCCACAAAAATCCCACCTTTTATCCCCACAAAAAGCCATAAACATATCAAATTGGTATCAGAGGGGTTGATCCATGGCGAGCACACGATTGATGGAGCGGATCGACGCGTTGGAAGAGAAAGTTGAACGGATGGCCCAAATCAGCAAGGGGTTCATCGACGCGAGGAAGGAAGACGCCGAGATAGCCGCGGAGATCCGAGGGGAGATGAAGGAGAACCAAGAGAAAACGGAGGCGAAATTAGCGGCGATAGTGGAGGTCATAGAGGCTTTGACCGCAAATCTCAAATCGAAGGCGGATCTAAGCAAAAAGGAGCCACCTTTGGCTATGGATAAGGGAAAAATGTGACTTTTGACAGGGGCCGGAATTTGACGTCGAGGGCGACTGAGAGACGTCACCAGAGGCGGCGACCGCTCGGAATGGCGAAAGGAGGGTTGGAGGGATGCGGCAGACCCCCCGACACCCCCGGGGAGGGGCGACGAACCCACCGGTGGGCCGGCTAGAGCCGCTGACCCCTCCCGAGGGTGCGTCGCCTCCCTGGGGCCTCGGCGCAGCCCCACCGACCACCCCAGGGGGTCGACATGCCCCTGGGGCCTCGTCGCAGGGCCGTCGACCCCCAGGGGCGGCGACTGCCCCCTGGGGCCTCGGCGCAGCCCAGTCGGTCCAAACTTTGGGCCGGACAAGGCCGCCGAACCCCTGGTAGGGCTCGACAGCTCAGTACGGGGGGTTTCGACCCCCCCGGAGGCGGCGATGGCACTTTCGAGACCCGGAGGGGGGGCGATAACCATTGACAAACGTGTCGGGTCCCCCGTGGGCCCCGCACGGGTCCCGAGCAGCACCAACTTCTGGATTTCAGCCTTCATCGGGACTTGGCGGGGGATTTCAGCAGACTGGAGGGCGCTATCAGTATACTGGGGGCCCGTCGACCCAGCCCCCACCTTTTGGGAGAGTGACGGGAGATTGGAGGGCGCACCAGGGCCCCACGAGAGGCCATCTGGCAGAGTATGGGCACCCACAGGGAGATGCGAGGGGAGACTGGCAGTGGGGTGGAGCAGACGGAGGCATACGGGCTCACCAGGGCCCCCGAGAGGCCATCAGGCAGAGTATGGGCATCCGCAGGGAGATGTGAGGGGAGACTGGCAGTGGGGTGGAGCAGACGGGGGCATGCGAGATCGTGTTGAGACCTATTTACCAGACAGACCACTGGTAAATTAGCCGAGGGAAGGATTCCAGCAGCAGGAGAGAGGTGAATTCGCTGGGGAGAGACGACTGAGGAAGCTCGAGGTGCCTATTTTTGAGGGGGGAGATCCTTACGACTGGCTGTATTGGGTGGAGAGGTACTTTGAGGTATCAGCAGTACCCGGAGAGGACTGGCTTCGGGCGATAGGGGTCTGTTTGGAGGGGGAGGCTTTGGGCTGGTTTCGGTGGACGGATCAGCAGCAGCCATTTCAGACTTGGGATGAGTTTACATCGCTCTTGATGGAGCGTTTTGGTGCATGGCATTCTGGCGGAGTGTTTGAGAGGCTTTACTCACTGAAGCAGGAGGGGAGCGTATGAGATTATATTAAGAAGTTTGAGTCGCTCTGCTACCAAGTCTGGGGAGTATCTGAGGAATCTTTGGAGGGCTGCTTTATGAAGGGGCTGAGGCCCATTGTGAGATCTGGACTAAGGCAGCTATAGCCAATAGGACTGCGTGGGATGATGACACTGGCGAGAAAGGTGGAGGACCATCAGGAGACAAAGCGGAGAGCCCGCAGGACGTGGGGAGGTACCGCTTTTCGGGGACAGACGTCTGCTTCGGGACAGAGGACTGCGCCTACTCCAGGGGCTGCGCCTGCCCAGGGAGTTACAGCCGTTGCCGGCAACAGAGACAGGAGACAGGAGCCCTGAGCAGGGGGGAGGGAGTGGCATGTACGGAGAATGACAGATGCAGAGGTGAGGGAGAAGCGAGTGAAAGGATTGTGCTTCAGATTTGATGAGAAGTTCACTCCAGGACAACGATGCGCGGATCGGACACTTCAGATACTGCTAGTGAACGATGATGAGGAGGACGATGTCGTCATACTAGAAGCAGTGGAGGATGAGGTGGAGACCGAGCACCAGCACTTGGATTTGGCAGAGGTATCCCTCAATTCGGTGGTAGGGTTCACACCGACTCACACCATGAAATTGGTGGGACAAGTGGGCAGTCAAGAGGTGATAGTACTGTAGACAGTGGGGCCACCCACAACTTCATCTCCAGCAGGTTAGTGGGAGAGCAGGGACTACAGCTGAGTGGCACGGGAAGGTATGGAGTGATGCTGGGCACTGGGCAGGTGACACACAGCACTGGTTTCTACCGCGGAGTGATTGTGATGCTTCAGGGAGTGCATATTGTCACAGATTTTCTTCCCTTGGAGTTAGGAAGCACCGATGTTATTCTGGGGATGAACTAGCTTCAGACATTGGGAGAGACCAAGACGAATTGGAAGATACTGAGGATGGAGTACCAGGATGGGGGAGGACAGTGGTTTTGCAGGGGGACCTCAGCCTCTGTCGCTCATTAGTATCCTATACGGCCATGTCTAGAGCGATTCACACAGCAGGAGGAGGTTACTTGGTTGAGCTATAGGCCGTGGCAGCAGCAATACAGAGCAAGAGCCAGGCCCAGGCGGTGGCACCGGAGATCGAGCAGTTGCTGGTTCAGTATGAGGGGTTTTTCAGACACCCCAGGGGCTGCTACCGCACAGAGATCACGAGCACGCCATCGTCTTACGGGATGGCATGTCTCCCATTAATGTGCGGCCCTACAGGTATCCACAGGTTCAGAAGGACGAGATAGAAAGGTTGGTGGAAGACATGTTGCAAGCAGGGGTGATTCAGCCGAGTACTAGCCCGTTTTCCAGCCCGGTTTTATTAGTTAAAAAAGGATGTCAACTGGAGATTCTGTGTGGACTACAGGGCCCTGAATAAGGAGACGGTTGCAGATAAGTTTTCTATCCCGGTGATTGATGAACTACTGGATGAGCTCCACGGAGCAGCTTGCTTTTCAAAGATCGATCTCAAGTCGGGGTATCATCAGATAAGGATGAGGGCGGCTGACGTGTCCAAGACTGCTTTCAAGACTCATGAGGGGCACTATGAGTTTCTGGTCATGCCTTTGGCTTGACAAATGCCCCAGCGACTTTTCAGGCCCTGATGAACAAAGTATTTCGACCTTACCTCCAGAGATTTGTGCTGGTATTTTTCGATGACATTCTCGTGTACAGTCGCAGTGTGGAGGAGCATGTGGGGGTACCTGCAGGCAGTGCTGCATGAGTTACAGGAGCAGCAGCTGTGTGCTAATAAGAAGTGTTTGTTTGGGCAGCTGTAGGTGGAATACTTGGGACATGTGGTGTCAGCTGAGGGGGTGGCGGCAGATTGGGCCAAGATCGCAGCCATGTTGGACTGGCCGGTACCCACCACATTACGAGGTTTGCGTGGCTTCTTGGGCCTGACGGGGTACTACAGGAAGTTTGTCCAGGGGTACAGTTCGATTGCTTGGCCACTGACAGAGCAGCTTAAGAAGGAAAACTTCCACTGGGGCGAGGAGGCTACCAAGGCGTTTGAGGCCTTGAAGCAGGTGATGACGACGGTGCTCGTCTTAGCACTCCTGGATTTCAGCAGGCCTTTTGTTATATACACCAACGCTTCTGGACACGGGTTGGGTGCAGTGTTGATGCAGGACCAGAGGCCTATTGCTTTCTTTAGACAGACTCTGTCAGCACGAGCGAGGCTGAAATCAGTATACGAGCGGGAGTTGATGGCGATCGTTCTGTCCATACAGAAATGGCGGCCTTATTTGTTGGGAAGAAGATTTACTAGTGAGGACCGACCAGCGGAGCTTTAAATATCTATTGGAGCAGCGTATGGTCACCGAGGAGCATCAGAAGTGGCTCTCCAAGCTGGTCCACTTCACCTTTGAGATACAGTACCGACCAGGCATGGAGAATAAGGCGGTGGACACCTTGTCTCGTCGCGAGGAGCTCGTAGAGGTGGCAGCCATTTCCACACCAGTTCTTCTAGACTGGGCGCCGTTGAGCAGGGAGATTGATGCCGACGCAGACTTGGCGAAGATACGGGAGGCAATGCAGCAGGGATCCGCAGGATTTCTGGGATACACCATGAGCGGACATCGACTTCTATATCATGGTAGACTGGTGATTCCCAGAGGATCCGCCCACATTCCGATGATTTTTCAGGAGTTCCACGGTAGTGCCATCGGAGGGCATTCAGGCATACATCAGACCTACAGGAGAATGGCGAGGGAGCTAGACTGGCCAGGGATGAAGGACATTGCCCAGAGGATAGCAGAGTGACATGTGTCAACGTCACAAGTATATGGCAATGACACCAGTATGACTTTTACAGCCGTTGGCCTTACCGGAGAGTCTGGGAGGATATCAGCATGGATTTTATCGAGGGGCTTTCGCGATCAGAGGGCTACAATTCTATATTGGTTGTGGTAGATCGGCTCAGTAAATATGCCCATTTCATACCTCTCAGGCACCCTTACACCGCAGTGACAGTGGCTGCATCTTTTATGCGGGAGGTGGTTCGCTTGCATGGTTTTCCCGCCTCCATAGTGTCAGACCGCGATAAGGTCTTCATTAGCAGTTTCTGGCAGGAGCTATTCAAAGTGCAAGGAACCAAGCTGCGACGGAGTACTGCCTATCACCCACAAACGGATGGACAGACAGATGTGGTGAATAGGAGTGTGGAGACCTACTTGAGGTGTTTTGCGTCAGATGCGCCGAAGCAGTGGGCCAGATGGTTAGCGTGGGCAGAATACTGGTACAACACCTCGTACCACTCGGCAGCACAGAGCACGCCTTTTCGGATCTTGTGTGGTCGGGACCCGCCCCAATTGATATACTACAGCAGAGGGGCCACGCCCGTGTCACAAGTAGAGGATCATCTGGCAGAGCGGGACAAATACCTGGAGGAGTTGAAGACACATCTGCTACGAGCCCAGCAAATCATGAAGACTAAGGCAGACGAGCATCGCAGGGATGTGCGATTTGCTGTGGGGGATCGGGTTTATCTGAAACTACGACCATACAGACAGAAGACCTTGGCCCGTCGGAGCAATGAGAAGCTAGCAGCCTGCTACTATGGACCTTTCGAGATAACAGCTCAGATTGGGAATGTGGCGTATCGTCTGCAGTTACCAGCTACCTCCACCATCCACCCAGTGTTTCACGTCTCGCAGTTGAGGAGAACCATTGGGAATCACACGCTATCACCGACCTTGCCACCTACTTTGACCGAGGACATGGAGGTGCTTCTTGAGCCTCAGGAGCTGACAGGGGTCCGACAGGCTACAGACGGGACGCAGGAGGTGCTATTCGATGGAGGGGCCTACCGGACTACGATGCTACCTAGGAGTCAGCTGTAGTGATACTCGATCAATTCCCAGATTTCCACCTTGAGGACAAGGTGTCACTTTTGGGGGGAGTAATGATATGGCGTGGCTACATATGGAGGCGGGTCACGCGACACACGAGGGGGCTCCGGTTCGGGTCTATCAAAGGAAGAGGCGACTTGGGTCCACCACGGACCCGGTCCCAAACTTGTAATTCCGCATCCGGAGGGGAGGATTGTTTCGTAATTGGACATTGGACTAATCCCTCCCCTAATGAAGGGCCGGCCGGCCCTAGCTGGAGTTTTATCGAAGAATTGTGAGGTATTTTTATTTCCCTAAGAACCCTAGGTTAATTTTCTTGATAATTATCTTACTCGTGATTATAGATCTATTTTTCTAGGTTTTATTATTAATTTCAGATCAGTTCTTCATCTATAAACCCTAGATTTAGAAGTCCAAAGCCACAAAAATCCCACCTTTTATCCCCACAAAAAGCCTTAAACGTATCATACTGTTTCCTAATAAATTTTGAAAATTAAACAATTGGAAATTGTTTGCTTAATGTTCTAAAATGATGCTTATGTAAGCATTTATATGCCTTCTTAAAGTATGTGGCCCCTGAAGCATGGAAATGAAAATATGATGCGGTCATTCCATATAATCAGGAATATGCATGTTATGCGCTTACATAATCTTAGTACGTAAGTGTGTATTACCTTTCCGACTTTAATCACAAAATTAAATAAATCCTAAATCTTATGTCCACAAGTTCAAAAATTTTGATCACCCTCTTACCATCTCCTTTACCTTCTGTCCCTTATGGTTAACGTGGTGGTACGTGGTCGATGATGAGTAGTTGATCACTAGGTGAAAGTGTATCGACAATAATTACCTAGCAGCAAGGAGTGGTACATATTTTTTCTTCCTTCTATTTCCTGCTGGTAATATCATTTTCTACGGGTTAAGGCCATGGTTGCAAATAGTAGTAGGTTGATGTGTTGCTATCTGGTGGCCATCCCCGAAAGAACCTTCTTTACTTGTGAGATATTTCTGGCAACGGCCAGCCACAGAGAGCTTGATTGATTGCTTTGTGTATTCTTTTAGAAATGTTATAATTGGTTTTCTATTTTATATGCTTTAGTCAATTTGACATTTCATAGACATATGACAAACATGGAAGCACACCATTCATATTCATTTATGCATCTAAATTAACATAACTATGAAAACATAAGTGATTCTGAACTCATTTGCTTATGGATTAGGCGATTGCCTGCAATATGCCATTTTTGTTGTCAAAAAGGATATGATTTGATGCATATGCATATTATTTCAGAATGACTTGATTTTTTTCATAGTTATGTTAATTGCGTGTATAAAAATGAAATGGTTTAGATCATCTATGGTGTCCTACTATGAAGTTTTTATGGAACATAATTTGTGAACGGTTCGCAAAGGATCTTTTGCTTATATATATATATAGGTAAATCTTCATGAACATTTCGCACCGTGCGAAAATGTTTTTAGTTTTTTTTTGAAATTTTTTTTTCAAAAATTTTTTTTTCCACCCTCATTATATGTTGTTATACCCCCCTAAAAAAATAATGGTTGAGAAATAATGTCATTTGGCCTTCGATCAAGGCATTTCATCAAATTCGCACGTTTTGAGACCGTTAAATTTGTAACGGGTGGATGGGTGCTCTAATGCCCAACGGGTTCACCCATTATTTTCCCTGGGGTATATAATTGTATGGATTAAACATCAAAAAAAGAATTTTTGAAAAAAAAATTCAAAAAATTAAAAAAAAAAAGATTTCGCACGGCTTTCGCACGGGGTTTTTCGCACCCGAAGATTGCCTATATATATATATATATCTATTCTCGGCAAAAAAAAAATATATATCTATTATACATTTGACAACGTTTTTTGAATTCTAGGGCTGACTAGGACAAGATAAAAAGTGGCTGGGATTTGATCTTGGAAAATCAATGGTTGAGATTGGATTTTGTGACAATTTTAGTAGAAAAACTTAAATTTTGGTGGGAAAAGTGTCTTGGAAACCAAAACTTTGAAATTAGAAGTGTCTTGGGAAAGATTGTGGAGATTAAATTTGGGGGGAAAAGTGCATTGGGAACCTAAACTTTGAAATTACAAGTGCCTTGGGAAAGATATAGCTGTTTGTTGTTGTTGAGGTTTGTTGTTCCGCGCCCGCGCAGGAGGCACCTGCGTAGGAGGCGCCCGCGCCGATTTTTTTACGCTCATATGTTGTTCTGCGCCGAAGGCGCGACGCCAAATTTGTTGTTCGACGCTGAATTTGTTGTTCCGCGCCAAAGGTGTCCGTACCGCTAAATATTTTTATGCTAATTTATTGTTCTGTTAAATTGTGGCGGTGGAAATAATTTTTCGGGGAACATCTTGAATGAACCGTGCCCGCGGGCACGGATTATGACTAGTATATATATATATATATCCATTATATAAAAGAGGGATGTTATCAAAAGAAATTGGATAAGAGAATTCGGACATGAGAAATTGGATTAAGAGAATTTGGATATCCATTATATAAAAGAGGGATGTTATCAAGAGAAATTGGATAAGAGAATTTGGACATGAGAAATTGGATAAGAGAAAATATAAGAGATGAGATTTTGAGAGATAAGAGAGGAGGTGGAGAATTTTGCACATACAACCCCGGTGTTTGCATTTTTGCCCCGGGACCCTCCTTACGCACACACCCACACCTTTTTACGCACACACCCACACTTTTTATTCTCCCCCCTTCCGACCATTTTTTCAGTCCTTTGAAGATTTTGAATCTTATCCTATTAGGATAAAGCTTTGTCCTACGTGACAAGTTTATCATAGATGTCAATGACAATTTTGGGGGACTTAAATTTTTGGGAAAAACTTAAATTTGGGGGGAAACTTGAAATTTTGTGGGAAAACTTGAAATTTGCGAGAACTTGAAATTTGTTGGGGGGGAACTCAGCCATTAAATAAACCGTTCCCTATGGGCACGTGTAATGACTAGTATATATATATATATATATATATATATATATATATATATATATGAGGGAAATGTGCCCGAGGTCGACCTCAGGCAGCAATACCTGAGCACACCCCCGCTGTTCGGGGTTTGTAAGTATTTTTTTTGAATTTTTTTGCAGTAGGTAGATATACTTGTTATGTAGCTCCCCACAAAATTTCAGGTCAATCCGACACCCTTTGAGCCCCCGTTCATCGATTTCAAAAACGTTGCGCAAAACTGTCCAGAAATCTGGACAGTTTTGCGCAACGTTTTTGAAATCGATGAACGTGGGCTCAAACGGTGTCGGATTGACCTGAAATTTTGTGGGGAGCTACATAACAAGTATATCTACCTACTGCAAAAAAATTCAAAAAAAAATACTTACAAACCCCGAACAGCGGGGGTGTGCTCAGGTATTGCTGCATAAGGTCGACCTCGGGCACATTTTTGGGTATATATATATAGTTAGATCATGTTACACTTAATTTGATCAAATATGATGATCCACCATAATCAAATTTACAATTTGGCAACCCAAATGCAAAATTCATTTCATTAGATGTGATTTAACATAGTCAAACTCCTTATAAATAAAAATTAAAATGATTTGGATGTGCATTATCTATGTATAAATTGACAACAAATTAATCAATTTTATAGCCATCCCGAAATATTGATTTTAACATCACTTTTTGCAGTTTAGAACACATCAAAAATCATTTGAAATTTTTGATAAGTAGTTTGATCTTGTTAGATCACATTTAAAGGAATATATTTTCATTTAGTTTACCACACTTTAAATTTGATAGGGATGGATTATAATTTTTGTTCCAATCAAGTGTATCATAATCATTCGTATTTATGAAGATAGAAAGGAATGAGTTTCATATGATATGTAAGCACGCGTATCATATATCGGTCTTGAAATATCCAAGGTTTTAGGTCTCGGTTTCGGTCTCGGTATCGTTCATTCCAAAATTTAGGTTTCGGTATCGGTATCGCCTGTTTCGGCGGTTCCGGAAGCAAGTTTCGGTTTCGTCCGTATCGCTTGTTTCGGTAGTTTCGTTTTGGGTTTCGGTTTCGGTTTCGGAGATACTTTAAATATGTAGATACAATATACACACAGTGATGGTTTTGGAGATTCTTAAATCTAAAGCAATCAAATACTATTAAATACTTAACAAACTAAAATATTAATCATATACTATTAAATACTAAAACTAAATAGATAAACTAAATTTGAGTTCGTAATCATATCAAATACTAAATACCTAAAGTTTGGTACTAAAATACTAAATATTAGATAAATGAATAGATCCTAAAGCTTACGTTGCGCACCCACTGTTTTACATTGCGTAGAAACCACTTATTTACAAGTTTGCCAAAAAATCGCTGGGCGTTGCTTTGCGCACATACCACTTATATATAAGGTTGCCACAAAAAAATCCGCTTGATATGTGCACCGACTGTTTTACTCTACGCACATACACTTATTTACAAATTTTCCTTTTTTTAAAAATACAGCTGCTCCAGAAAGGCGACTCGGGCCTCTCTCTCTGCTTCATATCTCTCTCACGCTACATGGTCGAGGTGGGGCAATGAGGAAGGAGGCATGTTCGTCGAGGCGGCGATGCGATGCGGTGAGTTTAATTTTTTTCATCTTCTTCCTTTTTCTTCTTTTCTTCTTTTTTCAGCAATTTTTTCTTTGGTTTGTCTCTTCTTCATCTAATTCTTCATCATTTTCAAGTCGAAACCCTAGGGTTTTTTCCACTCTTTTAACCGAGATTTCTTTGCAACCTATTGATTCACGAAATTTTTTGGGATTTTTCAGAGAATTTTTAATTAGTTACGCATTCTTCTTCCTCCGTCTTCGACTGATATTGAATGGGTATCGGGTCTGTTTCGGTCAAAATTGAACGGTATCGGCCAGTTTCGGCCGGTATCGGCCAGTTTCGGCCGGTATCGGCCGAAACTGGCCGATACCGTTCAGTATCGGCCGATACCGAAACCAACCCCTAGTTTCGGTATCGTTACCCACCGATACCGATACGATACGAGCGATACGCAAGGGTATCGGCCGAAACCTCAAACCTTGGAAATATCTATTCTGTATTTTTTGTGGACAATTGACATTATCCATTTTGATCTTCATATTTTAAAACCCAAGTATGCCAAAAAGCTAGTGGACTCAAAGCTTTTTTCACGTAGATTTACTTTTTGGATAATTTATGGTTTTACATTAATAGAGCATTTTTACTACGGTTAGTAGACACTGACACGAGTGTCATACTCTGGCACGAACACGCGTATCAGACATGACAATATTCCAAATCATAGACACGAGAACATGGTTATATATATGACCGTTGCTTGCATTTGTTTAACCGATATAAGTGTATGTATTTGATTATTGATGAAATAGGTAGCTCGTATTTTGCACGTAGACTTGATAGGCTTCTAGAGTGTTATTTTAGTTTATTATTTTTAGCATGTTTTGTGCTTGTAATATTAGGCTATAAATAAACATTGTACTCAAGGGACAAATGATGAATGAGAATGAGTAATTATTTTGAGATTTAGTATGTTCGTAAAGAACTCTAGAAATCTCATTGCATGTGAGGTGCTCGTGAGTAAGGGTGTAAGGACCTAGGCGTGAAGTTCAAAAGGTATCTTTTGTTTATCATGTATCATCTAAATTCCCAAATCTATTTCTTTTCATCAAACCTTTGATATATTCTTCTTCAAATCCCACCATCTTAGAACCCTAAACCTATTTTTTGTTGTCCGTTCCTTACCAAATTGGCATTGGAGTGAATATATTTGAAATTCGCAATCCCAAAAATCTCAATTTTACTAGATAAAAGTCCAAAATTTCTCAACACCTTCGCCATTAATTTTATCATCTTCTTTCTCTATGTTTCAGTTAAAGAGAGATAAAAAGGACAAAAATAGACTAAAAACCCTAAAACCCTAACGTTTGCCTCTTTAGATCATGTGAAAAAAGTTAGATCAGCGAAATAAAAAACAAAAAACATAAGAATAAAGGAAAATTTGAAAAGCTACTGATCATCTTCACTCTTAAACCCAAAATTGATACACGCTTCAGATCTAACATTACTGTCATATAATCATCATCGCTGTCCAGATCCATCATCACCCATCTTCCCGTACCTCATAGTCAACCAGCATCAGACGTGTCGCCGTCATCTACATCTTCATCATCCTCTATTGTTGACATCTTTATCATTTTGCATCATCGTCTTCAATTTTTTTCACCATAGTTGTCTTCAGTTTCCATCAATGCCAGCATCTCCCACCATTACCAGCATCCTTCACCGCTTTCGTCATCATCGTCCCCAGCCTCGGCAACATTCCCACGGGCCCAAACTCTATAATTGTCATTGTATTCAATCGTTTTGTGATGTGGGCTTGATCTAGCCAAACAAAAATTGCAAAGGCTCGATTGAGCCAGTTTTGATCTTATTAGCGCGAGCTAAGCTGCCTAAACCGACTCCAAATTAGGCTGAAACAAGCCGACTCCAAGCTGAACCTTCAAGCCGACTATTCATCAGCTTGAACTCGATTGAACAATGTTCATTGTCGCGAATTCTAGCGAAACACTGTTAGCTTATTCATCCGCTTATATCTAAGCCAATTATAGCGGCACGAAACCAAG
Organism: Scilla litardierei; assembly: GCA_030789695.1. NCBI lineage: Eukaryota > Viridiplantae > Streptophyta > Magnoliopsida > Asparagales > Asparagaceae > Scilla > Scilla litardierei. Next base: position 169,365,191 of record CM061134.1, on the reverse strand, counting down.
CTGAACGGTACAGTTTGAGTTATTTTGGGCATGTTTTGTGTTGGTTTTCAAGCCAATTCGAGCAAAATCTTAATATGGCGATTTGAGCCATTTAGGAGCTTGATTTAAAGCTGATTTGAGCTATTTGAGTTACGATTATAGCCACTTCTAACTCGTTTATAAATTTTCAGATATTTTATGGCTGATTTGGAGAATATCTACAAATTGCTTTTGGAACGGTTTCGTATCCTTGCGCTGTTCACTGCTTGCCTTGATGCTCTAGAGGGACGATTCTATAGAAACAAATTTATTCTACGGGAACATCGCACATCGTGAAAGGCATTCCTTTAGACTAAGCCATCGCTGGAATGAGTCTATTGTTCATCTCTGAAAAATGAATGATCATAGAACAAACTGTATTGCTACCGTAAAATTGTTAATTAATATAATTGTGAAGTATTAACTTATATATTTCTTATGTTGATCCATGGCATATTTTGAACAAAGTGATATTGCAAAACATATTTTGCATAGAATCAAGTGGTCTTGCAACCAAACCTCATTACATTGCTATTGTATTATCTCAAAACCTCATTCAAGACCACATCAAACAATAACTGAATCAAATAACTTGTCGTTTCTATCCTAAACACCATGATTGATAAAAATTAAATCTTCAGGTTAAATGTAAACATATAGACTAAGCCTTCACTGGAATGAGACTATTGTTCATCTTTCTATAGATCCAACCAGCCCTCTTTAGAATGTGTAAACAAATTAACCTACTTGTAATTTGAAGGTGTGATTCATGGTGATTAATATCATTGTTATAATGCTGTTGATTTAGATTTCATCATGGGTTGAATGTAAAAAAGAAAGTACCTTTATGATATACTCCGTATTATGTATTAGAAATTCAAAGCTTCTAATTATATCAATTATAGCATAGGTGCAATACTTAATAATACTAATGATAAAATTGCATATTAGACTATTTAGTTTCTAGTTTTTTAATTATAAACATTAGGTTGAGCTATTTAAAAACTTAAGAGATCATAGTTAACGTTTTAATTAGGTCTTTGTATGCTGTTCAGTGGATTAATTGTTGCAAGTAAGGTTTGAGAAATCGGTTCGATTTCGGTTCCAGTCATTTGAATTTTTTTCGTTTACACACTTCTTTGTCCTTTTCATAGGTTTTGTGTTGAGTTTTGGTTTTGAATTTATATGAATTTATTTTTATAGTAATGCATTTGTAATATTTTGTAAAGAATTTTAATAAATTTTATGATATAATTTTTAAAATTTCATCTTTAAAATTTTTAGAATTTTAATAAATATTTTTATGTATATAGTTCAAATAGGTTCATATATTTAAACACAAACTCATATTTTATTGTAAAAAGTGATGTTTCAGTTAAAACTGACTGAAACCGAGCAAAACCGAAACCACTTGGTTTCGGTCAAAACTGGCCGAATGGTTTCGGCCGACCTAGTGAAACCGGTCAAAATTGAGTTTCAGCAACAGTTTCATCTCATCCCTTTTCAAAATTGAAACGAAACATTGATTCGGCTAAAACCTCATTTCTTGGTTGTAAGGATACTGGATAGAGCTCGTTGACACTGTAAAAGGCGGAATGCTATTCTATTTTAGTATGATGCGGTGTGTGCTTTTGAATTATATTCTAGGAGCCAAGTTTATCAATTGTGAGGTTTAAGAAAGACAATTATTATTTTTTCTTTGTTTTGTTTTTCTTCGTGACCAAAGCGTGAGGTTTGATTGTAAAAGCACTTAATTTGAAACAAAAGCATATTTTTCACTAGCACTTTATTTCAAGTGATTTATATTATTAGATTAATGTTAAAGAACATTCAATGTTAAGACCTTACAGCGTTTGACAATATGTGGTCATTTGGTCGATTCATTTTGTGTTAACTCATTCACATTGTATTAATTGCTACTGAAAAAACTTGAATATTCAATTGCACTTGGTTGAAGATACATATTGAAATCTTTGATTTAGAGTGTTCAATAGGCTTATTGACTTGGTAGCAAACTAACAATGCCAGTTGACTAATTTCTGATGTTTAAGAAAGGAGAACAACTAGTTGCTGTGGCATGTTTATTTGATGTGCATGCAATAATTTTCAATACCCTTTAGTTGACAGCTTCATGCCTCTAAATGAGCGTAGCCATGGAGTAATGGGCTATGTTATGGTATCTTGGGTATTGATGTTTATACTTGTCAATTGAGGATCTAGTGGCAGCGCTAGCTATCAAAATGCTAAACATTGACTGGAGTTAGTTTCCTTGAACTTTGATAGTTTTGTTTAATTTCGAGAGGGAATCAACCAGATCCCATAACAAACTAATATTTGAGGCAGCTGGTTAATATTTGAAGGTATCAAGTGAACTTGGGTAGGTGGTGTTGCTTTTGTACGTAGGACAAAATGTCATCAGAATACCTACTAGATAGTTGGCGTTGCCTTTTCATATCCCTTCAAGTTCTTACTCCTTTCTTTCATCCGGATATGTCAATTTTGACTACTAAGAGACAATGTGGAGAAGTTGAGTGCTTCAGCTGGAGCTGACTACTTGCTCACTATGGTTAATAATTTAGATACTATTATGTCATTGGTTAGACTTCATCATATCACTTGATTGTGTCTATTGTGGATAGTAAACCTCTTTCTTAGCATCATTCCATTAAAGCATTGTATTATATGGGACACACAACAACTTGTCAGCTCAATCTCAAAAAGCATCTTTTAAATTGAACAGCATGCTCACATAGATGCTTCTGAATTATGCATACCATTCAAACAAGACAAACTATTGCAGCATGCTTAATACAAAGAGTTTGACATTATGGATTTATTCATAATACTTCAACTGTTAGTTTGAGAATATTGCACAATCACCGCTCATTTAATATACTGCAGGAGGTGTTCTACATTATGTGGAACCCTAGGAACGAGAAAGCTTTTAGATTTTTGCTTAATATGGTAATGTGATGGGAACTTGATGGTTATCTGCCTCCCGCGAGTCTGGAATTATTGCTCACATGATATTAAAAATTGAAACTTCTATGACTATCAATTTTAATGACAATATTACCAATGAGAAATCATGCAGAAATATAATGCATAAAAGATCTGTCTGATGCCGTTCATGATAGATAAAGAATGTTCTTCCATAATGTATAAGAAGTTTGCAGGACCCCTAATAAATTTCCTTTAGGTTTGGTTTGAAGGAAAATAAAAGAAAAGGAAAGAAAGTTAGAAGGAAAACTATTTCCATTGTTTGGTTAAAAAGAAAAAACAAAGGAAAATGAAAACGAAAGAAAACAAAGGAAAATTTTTATTAAAACTTTTCTGTGAGATTTTCCTCTTTTTGACCTAAGGAAAATGAGGGAAAAGAGAGGTAAACTAATTTCTCACACTTTCATGTATTTATATTTTTTTAGCAAATATAATTAGTTGATATTTTTAATGAATCCACGAATTATTCATAAGTTTGTATCAAAAAATCATGAATATCGTGAATTTTTCAAAAACATTATTCGTGAATTACTCGAAAAACTCACAAATTATTCACGAATTTTCAAATAAGTCGCGAATACTTGAATAATTTTTCAAAAAAAACACCTTCGATATATATTCATTCGTGAATTGTTCGAAATAGAGAATAATTTATGAATTTTTAAAAATTTACGAATAATTCGAGATCTTTTAAAAATTCTTGAATTATTCATGAATTTTTTATATAGCTCGTGAATAATTCTCTATTTTCCAAATAAATTCCGAATCTTTAATTTATTTTCATGTATGCATGAATTGTGCGATAATTCACAAATTTCTAAAAAATCAGAGTTGCTTGAAAAATCCATACAAAATCCACACATTATGCACGAATTTTTAAAATAGCTTGCGAATTATTTCAAACTTTTTAACAAAACTTGTAAATTATTCGTATACTATTAAATAACATATTATCTACGAATCATAATATTTATAGTGTTAACAAATTATTCGTTACAATTCGCAAATTATTTGCTAAATTAATAATTTTTTCAAAATAATCAATAAGTTTTTAATTTAAAAATAAAATTTTAATTTATTATGATGGTAGAATGATTTGAATTCACAACATAACCAGTTAAATTATTTTTTATTGATATTCAATGAGCAACCTAATAATATTAATTTCAATATTTTCCATTCAACTTTTTTCCCAATTTTTCTTGGTAACCAAACATGAGAAAGAATCTCATTTCAGTAGAAATTGGGATGTAGGATCTAACATACAGATACAAGTGCGGACATGATGAACGCATACATTATTTTTGTAGGTTGAACTTACACAGAGTTATATTATATGTAACAGTGGTTCTGATTCGTCTGACCTAGTTAGTTTTGAAGTTCTATGTACTAACAGGTCAGGTAATTCAGAATTAATATTCTTTTCCAACGAGAGCTTAGCTGACGATGTGCGTGAGAAACAGTATCACAAAGTATGTTCTGGTCTAATCTCTAGATACTAAAGCATTCCTGATAGGAGTAGACATTTGTCAATGCTACCATACCCATTTTGGATAAAGTCGTCTATCACAGCATGCGGTTTTCCATACGTAGATGTTTGCTGCTATGTTTATTAGATTTTTATAATCTCTGCATTCTAGTCATCTTCAAATGACACATGCACCAGTTTCATACCTCCTAAAATGGTGTAAATGTTGACATGCCTTCTGCATAACTGACCGACTCTGTTGTGCCCCAAGTATTATGGTCCTGATGATAATATTGCCTCTAAGGCCTACCCTTGGTCCCTGTTTAGCACGAACATATCAATATGTTACATATGGTTGTTATTCAAAATACTTGAACATATTGAATGCTTATTTCTGTAAGTATCGCATCTAGACAAATTGCCAAAATAAATCAAGAAAATATGGAATATATTTAGTTTTTGTTGTGTGTGTTTTCCAATGTGCTATCCATGGTCAGCTTTAAGAACGTTCTTTTCGGCAAATCCTTGTTCGTGAACCATATGTATGGCTGTTTTCTGCACAAGCTCTGAGTTTACCCATGTGTGTGAAGCGTTATTTTGTTATAACAATACTCAAAAGCCTTTTTCTTCATTTGGTAAAACTATCTAGAAAATAATGGTGCTACTTAAGAAATTGTAGGAAAGATTTCTTGCATTTTCTGATTTTTAGGTGATTATGTAGGTACATCCATACTTGAGCTATACCATTTAGCTTTTTCCTGAATGTTGAACTTAATTTTGCTAGGTTCCCAAAGTAGCATTTGGCTTATTATTGTCTTGCTCTTTTTGAATGATGCTGAATAGACTGAACTGAACCATCACAATGGAAACACAGTGAAATTTGGAAACTTGAATACGCAAGAAATGTTTCATGGTTTTGATGTGTACATTTTTCTACTTTTTGTATTTTCTTCCTACTTGCCTAAACTCTTAGATGCCTACATTTTTAATCGTTTCAGGAATTGACATCAACATCCACAGAGGACTCACATGAAAGATTAAACTTCACTAAAGAACTGTTAAGCACCACCTCATTTGCCAGGCAGTTGTCGGACCAAATGACTCTCGCCAAAGCATATGTAATCATAGCAAAAGAACAAAGCAACCTTCAGCTTGCTTGGGAACTTAGCTCACAGATCAGACATTGCCAGAGATTGCTCTCTCAAGCTGCAGTCCGAGGAAAACCCATCACACTAGAAGAAGCCCATCCTATAGTTAGCAGGCTATCTCACCTAATCTACAAGGCCCAAGGCTCCCATTATGACATAAGCACTACAATAATAACTCTGAAGAACCATGCTCAGGCCCTAGAAGATCGAGCACATGCAGCAACAGCCCAGGGTGCGGAATTTGCTCAGCTGGCTGCTGAATCCATGCCTAAAAACCTCCACTGCTTAAATATCAAGCTTACAGAGGAGTGGTTTAGAAATCCATCACTTAAACTACTGTCGGAAGAGAGAAGAAATTCACGGAGGCTCATGGACAATAACCTTTATCATTTCTGCATATTCTCTGATAACGTGCTTGCCACTTCTGCTGTTGTAAACTCCACCATTACCAGTGCTGACCACCCTCAGCAGCTTGTGTTTCATGTGGTCACTGATCGAGTTAATTACCTGCCTATGATGACCTGGTTCCTAACAAACGACTATAAAGGGTGTACAGTTGATGTTCGAAACATGGATGAGTTCAATTGGTTCAATGCTGCTTACTCTCCATTGGTGAAGCAACTACTAAATGAAGATACACAGGCTTACTTTTTTGGAAGCGATCAGAACGAAGAAGCACGCTTTAGGAACCCAAAGTTTGTCTCCTTGCTGAACCACCTGAGATTCTACCTTCCAGAAATCCATCCTTCTCTAGAGAAAGTGGTGCTTCTCGACGATGATGTTGTGGTGCAGAAGGATCTAACTCCTTTATTCTCTCTAGATTTGCATGGTAATGTGAATGGGGCAGTCGAGACATGTCTCGAGGGATTTCATCGTCTCTACAAGTATATCAACTTTACAGATACACGCATTAGCACTAAATTTGATCCCCAAGCCTGTGGGTGGGCATTTGGGATGAACATCTTCGATCTGATAGCATGGAAGAAGGCCAATGCAACTGCTCGATATCACCACTGGCAAGAAGAGAATGGTGATAGGATGCTTTGGAAGACCGGCACGCTTCCTGCTGGGCTTCTAACATTTTATGGATTAGTGGAACCCCTCGATAGGAGATGGCATGTGCTGGGTTTGGGTTATGACTTGGAAATCGATGATAGATTGATAGATAGCGCTGCGGTTGTACACTTCAATGGGAATATGAAGCCATGGCTTAAGTTGGCGATAGGCAGGTATAGGCATCTTTGGACTCGGTATGTGAATTTTGCACACCCGTACCTCAAAGATTGTATGATGCGCTGAAGCAATGTGATTTTGCTTTGCTTCAACCATGTTCTCATGTTTTCACAGTAGTATAAGTTTTAGCTTTTCATGGTAGTTATTTTTTATCCTTCTCTTTTTTTCTAAAACCATTCACAATTTCTGTTTGTAAGTTGCAAAAGAAAGTTCTTATACATGAAAGAGCATCAGCATATGATGAAATTCATTGAGGAAGATACAATAATTTCTGAGATAGGATTATACCATGTTTTGAGAGAGCAATATTCTGTAAGCGAACCAAATATTATTTTTGAAAGTGATTGTAAATTAGAGTTTTTATACAGACATCATCAGTGACTTTATTTCCGGCATTGTGTCAGTTGGGGTTCAATGAAGGCTCCATGGTTGATTGAGCCGATTTGCAATATTTATTTGATTAGTTATGTGTATTGTGATGACAGTAGAATTCTTATCAATGTGTTATCTTACTGCATAACTGCTAAACTGGAAAAAAAAAGTTATCATACTTTTATTAAGAGATCAGGTTATTAGCTCTTGATTCTGTTAAGCTTCTGTTGGTTCTTTGCTGCCAGTTTCAAATTTAAATTTGCATCACATTGCTATTTGGGTGCTTCTATTTACACTACACAATTCACTTGTCACCGTACACTTTTACTTACATGCTTGCCATTTGTCGAAGGGGTCTTTTCCCTTTTCACTACACACTAAACAGACAGAAGAACCGCCGCCGCCGCCGCCTTATTCTGCCGTTATTGCTGCCTGCTCATATTGTCCTCTTATCGCCACCGCCCCATCTTCTCCTCCCCCTTCTCACGTCCTTCTCCGTTTGATGAAAAATAAGACAGAAAAAAATGTTGACTGGGTTATTAAACCCTAGCAAATGAATTGGAGCTCCATATGGTTGCTAGGGTCTTAAAAACTAAACAAGCATTTTTTTTTGGAAATTCTTTTGTGGAGGTGGGATTTCAAACTCTAATCATGTCGATTTTTTTTGGTATTTTAATTGATTTTTATTTGGTTTCATGTGCTTGATATTTGTGAAATTTTTTGGGTTTTAATTGAACTTGCTAGAGAAAAGGCTATGAGTAGTGTGGACGAGCGAGGATTTCGGGGGAGAGCAGGAGGATGGCAAAGGTCAGGGAGAACGGGAGGATGGCAAAATTGGAATAAATCGTAGTGTTCTTAGCAACTTTAAGAAAATTGTGCACCGAGTGTAGCGGGTTAGTAGAGTAAATTTTAATTTGAAATTTCATCAGCATACAGCTGAAGACTGACCGACAAACGTAGATGATAGTAATTAGTAACACAACCAATTTACGCACTGTGGATCATCGAATGATGCTTCAAAGAATATACGGTTTATAAGCGCATTAGCATTCAGCATTTGAGCTGCACCAGCGTTGTTCAAGACCCTGAAAATTGCGGTAAGAGATCACCTAAGAACGCAAAGTAGCAACGCGAATCTATCAATTCTAGGGGACGAAGGCCGTCTCTGTGTTCTCAACATTTTTTGGAATATATATTTTTACAGAGATAAATGAGAATCAGGTGCCCAATGATGCGTGAGTCTCTATGTTCTCAACATTTTTTGGAACATATATTTTTAAAGAGATAAATGTGAATCTGGTGTCCAATGAGGGAATCCCCTCCTTGACCACCATCCAGGCCGCCACCCCACATGTGTGTGGGTGTGGGTCCCACCCACCCCGATGGGATGGATGATGGGCGGCCGATTCCTATTTATCTCTCATTTGTAAAACTATTAACAGAAACAATTCATGATGCTATCGAATTTCGTTTTGCGGTTATGTATATGTTTCTTATATTAGAAACCAAAACGAAACAGGGTGGATATTACAAAATCTGGTGGTCACTAAGAACCAGACCCCAAGCAACAAGATGGCGTTTCATATCGGACAACGAAAACATAAAAAGCATCACAAAGCAGATTTCCACACGCACCCACCCATCTGCCCATCCACATCTAGAGGTCATGTTTGTTTCCTTGGAAACATCCAAAGACTCCATTAGAATGGGCAAGAATGATATATATGAAGTATGCAATATACAATGATGTGTACTACTTCACATGGTAATATTGATCCTATTGTTGGTCTAGTCCAAGTTACCCAGACACTGTCAATCAAATGATATCTTACGATGTTTTGCATCGATACTAGACAGCGTTCTGTGATCTAGAAGTCATGCTCTTTGATATGAATCACGTCTGAGTAATTATGATCTCAATAAGTTCAAACGTAGGTCAGCTGATATTTCTTTCTAAATATATTCTCGACCGGAATGTCAAGCGAGCAACTTGTATTGGCTTCAGCCATGTTGTCTCAAGCGATCTAGTTATGGCAGTTGCTCATAGTCTCGCATATGCTATGAACCCAATCACATGGTGTTGTGATAGTATTTCGGTGACAAATTGAGAGGACACCATTATCCAACTGAAAGGTGAGATAATGTTGGAATACGTATCAATGCAACATACTATTACTACTCCATCCACAAAGCTAGTTGTAGGGGGTGAGTTTGTGTGTGGAACGAGACATTCTTTTGGTTATTTGGTTGTCAATTATGAAAGTTACTTATTCGCATAAAAACGTTTTAAATCAATTAATGTCACAAACTTAATGTGCACACAAATAGGAAGTAGATATCTGCAAGTAAGAATGAGATGACATGCAATTGCTAGCTGCATCCTGCACATATGTTGATCGCAATTGATGGCTCAAGCATCCCCATTAAAAAGTCAAGATGAGATCATAACTATGATCAAGACGAACATCCACATCTATTAACCTGACTAGAGCTATATCACGTGCATGTTTAGCATGTTAGGTGTAAAGTTATTGATTCGGGTTGAATATTGCATATTTAACACCTCATTTAGCCCCATTTTGTGCATATATGATATGTATTTGGTTTCGATTACAATCGTATTTTGAATATCGTCATTTATTAGAGCAATCACTTGATTTAAGCACAAAACAACATTTTATTGAGTATTTTGGCATTCTCATATTTTTCATACGTAGGTCTCAGTCTCACGATTTCAACGACTATTTATTCGTATTTTTCTGAGATCTGTGCTAATTTCTGTGAATTATTGAATACAGAATACCATTTTAAAAGACTGAAATACGAGAAAATACGCCGTAAATACGTCGTAAATACGCTGTAAATACGGTGCCCGCGCTTCATCGTTGCCACATGGCCGCATCTCCTCCTCAATCTCAGATCCAACGACCCCTGTTCTGATCGAACTCATTCAAAAAGCAAGTTGACGCGGCTAAATATCAGCCTTAGGATGTTGATCTGACGACCAGGAGAAGCCCGAAGGTGGATCGATTTAAATCAAATGCGGGCGAAATCGTTGGGCGATGTGGCGCATTGGTGTCATGCACTATTTAGCACTATACATGTATTCTACTGAACACACGTGGTATTTCTACCTACGGTGCATACGTAGGCATGAAATAAACGTGGATATCGATGTATGTAACGTAGTGTAAGGGGATTGGGCTGTAATGTGTGGATAAGATACAAGAAAGCAAGATTGAGTGGGAGGGAAGTGTGAAAGACGTCGTGGGTGCAAAACAACAGGAATGTGTTGGACGTGTGTGCGTGGTGCATATATGCATGTGTAGGCATGCATAGATATCTGTAGGGAAGCCATGCAAGTGTGAAAGGGATTAGGAGTCAATGGCAACCCCCGTAATTTTTTAGAAAGGTGAAGGGCAAAATGGTCATTTGGACCAAATGTGCTGTGCGTACATACTAAAGTGGGGTGTGCATAAAGTAATGGCAAACTTGTAAATACTTGAAATATGGGGGTATCTTGGTCATTTCCTCATGAAATATTCCCTTGGAATATTCCTTTCTTGGAAGAGAAGAAAGGAATAAGAAGAGAGAAGAAAAAGAAAGAGAAATCTAGAGATTTCTCTCTTTTTCTCTCTTTTTCTCCCATTTTCTCCCCTCTTTCTTCCCCTCCCATGCTAGGCCGGCCACCCCCTCCCCCGAATCTCCTTCTTCTTCAATCCAAACCCTAATTTAGCCCCTAAATATCAAGAAAACATTGGTTGCTTCAAGGAGAAAGAAGATGGAATGAAGAGGAAGAGAAGGAGAGAAGGAAAGATCAAATTTTGAGGTAGGATCTAACTTGGATTTGGAAACTTATTTAGGGCTCTATTTTATCATGTTTTTACACCAAGTTTTATCAATATGAAGTAGTGGTAATCAAATTAATGTGCCATGATTCAATTTTCATGAATTTCCCCTTGAAATTATCAGCAAAATTATTAGCAAAATAATCCCCTTGAAATTCTGAAATCTTGATGTTTGTTGTTGCCTTGATTCTGATTACTATAGCTTGAATTAGGTTTCGAAAAAAAATATAACAATGCAGATCTTGAAGTTCTACTCCAAAATCATATAAATTTTGATATATGTTCAATTCAGAAATTAGGAGTAAAAATTCCATCTTTATAACATGTCTGTTTGATTTCCAGTTTTGATACAGTTTAGTAAAATTGATCTCAACACCTGCACACACAATGAAATTTCATGTTCTTGGTCTTGTTGGAAATTTAACAAGTGTTTCTAAAATTTCGTCAGAGTTTTTATATTTCGAATTTCTGGCTGCAACATGCCCAAAATTGGCTTTCAATACAGACCCAGAAATCTGTCTAAAAAACAGATTTGACACACTTCACCAAATAATTCACCATAAATTACCTAATTTATATTTTTGCCTGAAATATTATGTGTAAATCCAAAACTACCATACCTATAATTTCCATTTTGAAAGTTTTGTTAAATTCTGATTATAATTGGGTGATCTCATCCATCTTGTAGGACTGCATGTACATTTCCTGAAGCTGAAATGGTTAAATGGTGTGATAAATTGTGTGTTCTTGCTAATCCACTCCCTATGATACATGATTATTGTTTTTACATGGAAGGTAGACTAATGATATGTTTTTCCAATGGATTTGCTAATGCTCTTATGGACATACACGTCACGTTCACCACGTGTTTGTGAAAATGCCACAATGAAATGAAAGTTGAAAAATATGGAAAATGGGCTTGTAAACATTTGTGTTATGAAATATGTTGTGAAATAGTAATGGTGGGGTCATGTAAAGCGTGGTTTCATATTCTATGAGTGATGAATTGAAATTGCCATGTTGAAGGGCATGACACTTGGGTGCATGACCCATTTGATATGTGATTTGATTACGATGGAGGGCATGGCACTTCGGTGCATGACCCATGTTGATATGAGTGTGGAATGTGAAACCATGCAACGTGTCCCTTTCAGTGCTATAAATATTATTAAATGAGGTTTTAGAATGTCTCAGTCCTCTCTAATGAGGGTGAGTTAGCAAAACCCGGGTTTTAGGTGGGATTTGAGTAAATTGTGGATGTGAGGCCTGGACTGAGAAGTTGGGGGAAATGATTATGTGATATGCGATATTTATACCCACTCGCCTTTACCGGGAGTGGAGGGGACATACGGAGGTTGTGTTATTATGTGGAGAGCCTCACTCCTGTCAGGGACGGGGGAGCTGAGAGGCCCGGTGTCGTATAGTGCATGTGACCACTGCGCCATATGCTATAGTCACCCTAAATTTGGGGTGAAGTCCAGGTCCTGGTATCACACAGTTTATCCAAGTTCCAATTAATTCAATTATAAAATAATAAAATAAGAAATTGCGTGTTACTCCTTCTGCTGGCAGTACTTCCCTTTTTCTTTACTTGCTTCACCGGTGACACTGTGTTTGCTTCTGACACTTGTGATTTCCTTTTTAAATTGTGGTTGCATGAATATTTGTATCGTTATTCGTGCTAACTCTTTTCTTGCAGCAGCTCGACATTGGACCGCAGGTATGATCCCCTTACTTAGCTATTTACTTTTCGTTACGTTATTTAGTTTGCATGCCTTATTTCCCTTGCCTTGTCTTGTGGATTAATAACCTTAGAACGGTGTTTTAAATTCAAGTTGGTTCTTACTGGGACACGCATTAATGTGCTCCTCCCTATTTTTCAGGTAGCAGTGGCAGCATGGTTATTGGTGACTGGGAGTTGGGTTTCAGGTATAGCACTTGGTGTGAGCGATAGGTTGTGGTATGACATGGTTGTCTTGGGAGGTGAAGAGTGACGGTGTATGTGTAGTGGTGTACTTGGAGTATATATTAATGGAAGTTGTTATATGTATGATATGTTGCTGTTGATCTATGTTATTCATGAGGTTGTTTTGATGTTACAGTGAAGCTTCACTTGTACTATCCCAGCATGTGTGCAGTGGCCTGCTTGTTCAGTTTCTCCTTTCTCTTTCTTTTCCTCTCTCACCACCCTCACTTTTCAAGATACTTGGAAAAAAATTAGATGCCGGGTATTCTGGGGAACGGGGCGTGACAGTTTTTGGCAGCCCATGCAGGTCGCCGCACTGCGATGTGCGTAAGGATAGTACATGTAATGCTTCAGTAGGTGATTGGGATAGGTTATCCCTAAGGTGGATAGTGACCTTAAAGCTTTGAGTGACCCACCCTTGAACCCCTAGCTTTAGGGAGTCCGGGGATGAACTTTTTGCAGTGTATTATACTATAGATGTATATTGTGGGTGTACATATGTATTTATAACTATGTGAACCCGTGTGTATAAGTGCAGTTGTTGTGCTTAGAGATCTGGATTATATTTGTTGTGGTATACTTGTATTTAATATGTGTAATTATTTTTGAAGGGCATGAAGTTGCATGTATCTTGGATGGTTATGGTGGTATATGGATATGTGTGGGCGTTTATACTAGGTGAGTGAACACTTGTGTGTGTATATATATTGTCTCTATATAGAAACATGATATAGGTATGTGAGTAGGTTTGTGTTATACTTGTGTGACTCTGAGACATAGGTGATATGTATATGTTAATTCGTGGATGTATATTGGTGGGTACATATAAGCTAGTGGGGATATATATATCTTGTAGGTTGTGAGTGAGGATATGCACGTATGATATGAGTGCATGTAAGTGTTTTCCTATGTGTGTACATCTACCCTTGTATGGATAGAGTAGTGGAATGTCTATATTGTTTTTGGACATGGGGGAAAGTGTATATGAGTGAATATATGTGTATTTGTATGGGCAGGTGGTGTATGTATATATACGGAATACTGGAATATATATATATATATATATATATATATATATATATATATATATATATATATATATATATATATATATATATATATATATATATATATATGGGTAAAGGGATCCTAAGGTGCCTCCTTAGATTCAATCTAAGGAGGCGCCCCCATTTCCCACCGTCTCACACTTTATGAGACCCCATCATCGTGGGGTTTTCAACACGTTTTTAGACCGTTGAAGTTGTAAGGGGTAGATGGTGGCCCTAAAAGTATTGGAATCCCTTGAAATTTGGTATGTTGACCATCCATGATGTGAACAACAACCCCATGAAAGAATATTTCCAAAAAAATTGTAGGAGATGGGGGAAATGGGGGCGCCTCCTTAGATTTTCATCTAAGGAGGCACCTTAGATCCCCTTTTTCCTATATATATATATATATATATAGGAAAATTTTCAAATGAGAACATTTCGCACCGTGCGAAAATGTTTTTAGTTTTTTTTTGAAATTTTTTTTTTCAAAAATTCTTTTTTCCACCCTCATTATATGTTGTTATACCCCCCTCAAAAAATAATCATTGAGAAATAATGTCATTTGGCCTTCGATCAAGGCATTTCATCAAATTCGCACGTTTTGAGACCGTTAAATTTGTAACGGGTGGATGGGTGCTCTAATGCCCAACGGGTTCACCCATTATTTTCCCTGGGGTATATATTTGTATGGATTAAACATCAAAAAAAGAATTTTTGAAAAAAACAATTTCAAAAAAAAGATAAAATTCTTTTCGCACGGTGCGAAAAGCCCCTTTTTCGCAATGGAAGATTGCCATATATATATATATATATATATATATATATATATATGAAACGGGAAATAGGGTGTCACATGAGAGAATCATCTCCTGTGTCGGTCAAAAACTCCAAACTCCACAAGTTTTTTGTAAGATCCGATCCATTCATCTCGATCTCCACCCTCTAAAACCCATATCCACCAATTTTCAGCTTGATCCGAGGTGTTTTGACCGTTCATCCATCTGACCCAAATTTAACGGTTTCGCATGAATAGAACTTTTGTGAATGGTGGATGAACGGGCAAAACACCTCGGATCGGGCTGAAAATTGGTGGATATGGGTTTTAGAGGGTGGAGATCGAGATGAATGGATCGGATCTTACAAAAAACTTGTGGAGTTTGGAGTTTTTGACCGACACAGGAGATGATTCTCTCCTGTGACACCCTATTTCCCGTTTACTCATACATATATATATATATATATATTTTGTAAAGTTAGCAGCATATATTAATAAGATATAGTACAATGGGGTCTATGATGGTGGAGGTACTCTTTGAGAGAGGAGAGGGTACAAGCACCGTCACTCTCTACAAATAGTACCATCCCCCAACAGGAGCCCAACCCAGATATCAAACAATCCAATTACCATACAAGCAAACCACATTGACTCCATAATCACCCAAACCGTGGATCTCACTAAGCCAGGTATATCACACTAACCATATTCTTTAATTCCCCAATTTCCAAATATTGCAATTTCATCTGTAGATGAGGGCTCCTGGTTGTACATAGCCACACGGATATCAGCTTCCATCTCCGCAAAAAGGGAGGTTTTGCTTTTCTTCTCATCATCAAAGATACGCCTGTTCCTTTCTCGCCAAATGTGCCACACCATTGCAGCCAAACAGGTTCTAGCTAGGGCGCTAAGCGGCCCCTTCTTCCCAAATCGTGATAGCAAAAACTTCCCAACAGCAGTGAGTGAAGGAATAACCTGATCTAGAACTTTAAGTTTCAACAGAGCTCTGGCAAAAATATATCTTGGGTAGTGACAATCAAAGTAAAGGTGATCCAAAGTCTCCTCCACATTCGCTTCACATAACACGCAGGACTTACCGGTTGAGTTGGTAGGACGCCAAGAGCTAATTTTATCTCTTGTAAGAAGTTTTCCTCTCAGAGCACGAAGAAGCACCAAGGACATCTTAGGAATATAGTTAGGATACCATACCAAATCTTTAAGTTTAAATACCAGATTTCTTCTCCGAATTGACTCCCAAGCTTGCCTGTAGTTGAAGTCACTGCCAGGGACCCAGCGCCAGCCGTCCACGCCTGGCTTTAGCTTAACATTCCGTAGGTGATGTCGAACACTGTCAATTTCCCTATCCGCAGACCAACCCGCAGGACACCAATAATCGGATACCCTCTTCTCTTCACAGCCCGCAGGAACCGAGTACAGGTCACGCAGAGCCCCGCAATCGAGCCAAGGATCCTCCCAAAAACGAGTGCTGTGTCCATCCTGCACTGTGCGCTGAATTAGCTTCCGAGTTATGCTCCTGCACATAACGAGCCGCTTCCAGGTTCCGGAGTCCGTGCTATTCGATTTGGCTGTGAAGAAGAGGCCTGATTGCCCATACCTCATTCGCATGTATTTAGCCCAAAGAGAATCCGATTCCAGGTACCTCCATATGAGTCTAATGCCCGACACCACATTAAGTTCCTCCAGTAAACGAATCCCAACACCCCCCTCAGATTTGGGCTTACAGACATCATCCCAAGCCCAAGTTTTGGAGTTTCCCAGAATGAATTTCCTGCAGGCCCTCGATATAGTCTTTAGAACACTTACTGGAACATGAAAAACTTGCATCCAGAATGCAACCGTACCCTGAATAATAGACCTTACAAGTTCGATGCGCCCCACAATAGATAATGCAGAGGAAGTCCAGCCATTCATCTTCCTTTTACATTTATCTACCAGCTTCTTATAATTTAGGGAAGTAGGGTATTTTTGGGATAGAGGCAGACCAAGGTAAGTAGTAATAGTGGTAGCAATTTTAATTCCCAGCATATCTGCAAGGATCTCCTTGTGTCTTACCCCTTTGCTAAATAGACCAGCACTTTTGTCCCAGTTGATATGGAGTCCAGTATATTGGGAGAACTTATGGAGCAGATTCTGCATGCCTAAGAAAGACCTCTTATTCGCCCGACAAAATACCAAAAGGTCATCGGCGAACAATAGATGAGATATCGAACCATTTCTCCTCATAGCCTGAATCTTGCTTGACATAATAGCCCTGTCAAGGAGAATAGAAAACGTCTCCATGATAACAACAAAAAGATAGCGTGATAAAGGGTCACCTTGACGAATTCCCCTATTACTCCCAAAAAAGCCACAAGGGGTCCCGTTGACCATAACAGAGAAGGTTGGCGTAGTGATGCATTCTTTGATCCAGAAGATAAAAGATTCTGGAAATCCAAGCCGGTGCAAAAAGTACAAGATGAATTCCCGATTAACGCTGTCGAATGCTTTCCTAAGATCAAGTTTCAGACAAGCTCTCCCCCCATGGGGTTATTGAAATCTCTAATCTGCTCATGAGCAATTAGTGTGCAATCCGCCAAAAGTCTTCCCTTAAGAAATGCAGCCTGGTTTGGAGATATTAACTCATGGACTACCACCTTAAGCCTGTTGGAGATAATTTTGCTAATGACTTTGTATAGGACATTACAACAGGCAATAGGCATATAATCCCCCAGCACCGTCGCATTAGAATTCTTAGGCACCAGTGAGAGGAAAGTATGATTTACCTGCTTGAGAAGACAACCCGAAATAAAGAATGATTTAATAGCTTTTGTGACATCCTCTCCAATTATTTCCCAATTACGCTGGAAGAAAAAGCCATTGTACCCGTCAGGGCCAGGAGCCTTGTCTGGCCCTATTTGGAAAACTGCATTCTTAATCTCCTCAGCAGAAACCCTTTTGACCAACCAGGTACAGGACTCTTTAGTCAAAATTCGTTTAGGGACCAAATTTGTGAAAGAACTAGGGTAGGAGCTTTGAGTATATAATTCCTTGTAATAAGCAGGGGCATCCTCCCTCAAAAAGCCAAATGGGTTGTGCTGCATTCCATTCCTGTCCACCAGATGGTTTAGGTTGTTGCGGCTAGTGCGGACTTTCATATAGTTGTAGAAGAACTTAGTATTCCTGTCACCAAGGGATAGCCAATCCAGTCTGCTCTTTTGCCGATACATATCCTCCTCAAGTTGCAAAGAGCGGGTCAGCTCTTTTATTAGGCCGGATTCAACAGCTTGAAGATTAGGATCATGATCAATCTTGGGGTTGTTGCGAATAGTAGCCAGCTTGTACCTGCACTCTTCCACGGCTTTATCAGCTCGATGATGTCGAGCCCATTCCCTGAGAACCGGTTTCAACTCCTTAAGCTTATAAACCACCTTGTACATGGGAGTACCCTCCACATAGACATTCCAGCAAGAGGATATTATATTTTTATAATCTGGTAGGGAAAGCCAATAATTGAAAGATTTAAACGGCCTAGGCAATGGAGGGACCTGAGTGTGCATATGCACCGCCATAGGCTTGTGATCACTAGACGAGAACTCCACATAGTTGACATAGGAACCGGGCATCATATTGATCCAAGAGTCATTGACAAAAATACGATCCAGCTGAGCCGAGATACGCCCATCACCAATATGATTATTGCACCAACTGAGTCTATTACCGGTGCTCTTCAGCTCGAAGAGAGCACACTTGTTAATACAATCCAAGTAATCCTGCACCATTTTCCCGTCCAGCTTCCTTCCCCATATCTTGTCCCTGGAATACAAGACACTGTTGAAATCCCCCCCACCAGCCAGGGAACATTACTCAACGAGTGACTATCCACCACCAAGCTCTCCCACAAATCTTTCCTCTCTAGCAAAGTATTCCGGCCATAGACTCCCGTTATGGTGCACGAGAGTCCACCCCCATTGTTGTACGCTACTGTTATATGTTGGCTTGAACAAGAAATTTGGGTTGGGCTCCAGACGGTGGGATCGAAGACCATCATAATTTTGCCTCCAGTAGCTGAGCCCAAATTATCAAAATAGTGCCAGGACTTTGGAATCCCTATCTTCTCCATATTCAATGTGGACTTGCATTTAGTCTCCACAAGAATCACTGCAGAAGGCGAGAGTTTTGAAAGCAAACCTCGCAAATCACGACGACGCGCCAAATTATTAAGGCCTCTAGTATTCCAAAATAGTATAGTCATTGGTCAATGCTTGTTATCCGACTCTGACTGCACTCTTGGAGCCGAGTGCTTCTTCTTGATGCCAGCTGGGATGCTTCCGACTTCTTTTTTGCCGCTAGGTTCACGGATTCCTTCCGCGCCTCCTCTTTCATTACAGCAGCCCACTCCGGGTTCTCCTGAGTTAACGTATCTGGTATTTTGTCAATATCCAATACACTTGCCTCTGCATCCACTTGCGGGGTTGGACTAAACTGCGTAGCATCTTCATGCCCAATACGAGAACCCCCTTCTTCCCCCTCTGCCTGGCAACTGAATGTAGTGCTCCCTAATTCCACCACCGCTGGGCTACTAGCAGTAGCTTCCCCTACTTCCCCCACTGCAGGAATGGTTGTAGTTGTCGCATTGCCCCCGATGCTAAGAGCAATGGCATCATGTTGAACCATCTGCTCGACAGGACCTCCCCCAGACTGGGAAACACGCCACAGGTCAGGGCAATCCGGTATTTCTTTGTTTATAGGGCTTTGCACTGCGTTCTTCATATTCCCAACATTCAGAAGTACACCATTAGTCACACTTTGCACTGCGTTCCCCCCACTAGCTCCTGGCCCAGAGTCCTGCTGCACCCTATGCCCTCCAGTGTCATCCTCCATCCTGTCCTGTAACAAAGCTCCCGATGTAAAGGAGATATTGCTAATGACAGATGGATCTTCAAGCGTGGGGGTACCTGAATTGTCGACGGCACCTGCCGCATTAAGCAGTGATTTGCTAATAATTGGCTGATTAGCCAGCGGATCATTTAGTTGGATCGAAGGGGGCTCTTCTGCCCAAGGACACTGCTTTAGGATATGACCAAAGCACACACATCTTAAGCATGTCGGAGGTTCTCCTTCAACTTTGATAGCTATATTCAGGATAGGCCCATCCTCAGCTCCGACCAAAACTGTTTTAGGGGTAAGTTGCTTTGCATGAATCTCAACCCGGCATCTCGCATAAGACAATCGCTCCTTTTTGCTGTAAGCATGTCCAAACAAATATGCTTCCCAACTAAAGAGGCAATACAATTTAGAATCTCCAATGTCCACATCTCCAGTGGTACCCCATGGATTTGGATCCAAACTGGGACGGAAGACAGGATATCCCGTTCAAGCTTCAAACCAGTACTCCAACGTTGCAGCACCACAAGCCTACCATCAAACATCCAAGGCCCACTATGCAGGATCTTCTCGCACTCCGCGTCATCTTCGAATTTGAAGAAAAAGAAGCCGTTATCCCGACTATAGATTTTCACTCCCTTCCTGAGATTCCATAGCCTCCCCACCCAAGCACACATCTGGCCATAGAATGGCACATCGCCCAATACATAACCCACTAGAGTAGACTTCCACTGATCAGCCCCCCTTGCCAAAGTAGATTTTGGGACAATGGCAATCAAGGAGCCGTCTTCCCGGGTGGTGAGGGGGACAAATTCCATTCCAACATCTAAATCATACTTCCTGATGTTGGAACAAACGTCAGCCCAAGACTGCTTGTTGCCTGTGACGTCGATCTTCAGCTCCCTATTATGATTCGACTCTCTACTTGGGCGGCTTGGCATTTTGACAAACGTCTTATGGGCGCTTAAAGATCGTGGGGCAGTATCCCTGCCCTCATACTGATTCCTCCGCACAAGAGGTCTACGCATAACCCCCGTAGGGTTCTCGATGCCTCCCAACCTAGGGGTAACTTTCGCACGCCCTCTCCTACGATCAACCACAACCCAATCACCATCAGAAGCTGGGATGTCCTTGTCCACACCCTGGGTACTGGAGGGCCGCAAAATAGACCCTTCAGTAAACTTCACGCCTGATTTCCTAATACCAACCCCGTAGCCGCAAAGAAAGTGAGTAACTGGCTTATTTTCCAATGTCTATATATATTCCAATGTCGTGATATCACCAAAAAACTCATTAAGCGCATCGTCAGGAATGGGGACTCTACCTTATTTTGGTATGATAACTGGCTTCCTTGTGGCCTCTTATGTGACACTTATACTGTTCCGTCTGGAGAGGAAGGTAAAATGGCTAGTGACTATTGGGAGGCAACAGGATGGGTAAATGTTTCTGTGCTTGCTCCTGTTTTGCATATTATTTCCTCTCTATCTCTGCAACCTGGTGAGGACTCTTGGAAATGGTGCACTAAATCTCCCTCCCTTCATGATGCTTGGGATGGTGTTCGGGCTATTAGGCATATCTTCCCTTATTATAAGGTGGTTTGGTATAATGGGCATGTTCCAAAGATGGCGGTCACCCTACTTCGTGCCTTCCATGGAAAACTTCTCACTCGGGACAATCTTGTCAAATGGGGAGTTCCCTCTTCCACCTTTTGTGTGCTTTGCTCTAGTAATGCTCCTGAAAGTGTTGAACACATCTTTTTTGGTTGCAGCTACTCATATTATATTCTTGGCAGAAGCTTCCTCAAGCTTGGGATCTCTGATGCTCCCCCTCTTTGTTTATCTAGTGTTGGCGATATGTATCTTGATAAATTTCAGAGGAAAGGCAGTTTGGGGATTCTTGCAAAGACTGTTCTTGCTGTGTTGGTGTGGCATGTTTGGAAGGAGAGAAACAGGAGGATCTTTGATGGTGAGAGCAAAATCCATTCGAATCTGTTTGAGGATATTACGGCGGACGTCAGAGTGGCTATGAGGCATTTGGATCAGGATCAGGATGCTGGGCAGGAGGTGTTCTCCAATTGGGATCTGAGGGTGTAAATGTTTTTGTTTTGTCCTTCTGTTGTTTCATTCTTTGTAAATATCATGGGTTCTTTGGACATAGAGAAGGGGCTTGTGGGGGTGTGGTAATGGCGCCTGTGCCTTTGCCATGACTCACTTTCCCCTCCTGCTACTCCTCGAACCTTGTACTTTTTTCTTGATATCAATAAAGATAAAGCATATTCTCCAAAAACAATATATATACATATATGTATATATATACACACACATATATACATATATACATATACATATACATATATATATACATATATATATATATATATATATATATATATACACACATATACATATATATATAGGAAAATTTTCAAATGAGAACATTTCGCACGGTGCGAAAATGTTTTTATCTTTTTTTTGAAATTTTTTTTTCAAAAATTCTTTTGTCCACCCTCATTATATGTTGTTATACACCCCTCAAAAAATAATGGTTGAGAAATAATGTCATTTGGCCTTCGATCAAGGCATTTCATCAAATTCGCACGTTTTGAGATCGTTAAATTTGTAACGGGTGGATGTCTGCTCTAATGCCCAACGGGTTCACCCATTATTTTTCCTGGGGTATATATTTGTATGGATTAAACATCAAAAAAAGAATTTTTGAAAAAAAAAATTTCAAAAAAATAAAAAAAATGTTTTCGCACGGCTTTCGCTTGGGTTTTTTCGCAACGGAAGATCGCTATATATATATACATATACATACATACATACATACATACATACATACATACATACATACATACATACATACATATACATATACATACATATATACATACATATATATACATACATACATTTTTTTTGAAAGATAAGCTAGAGACTGTATTATACAATATACAAAAGTTACAATGTGGGGTTCATATAGCTGATATTAATAGAGGGAGGATAGGACACAAGCGTCGTCACTCCCTACTATCAATTCCAGGATATATGCACCGCACACAATCCATTACATAACACACCCCTCCAAATTACTTTGACTAAAGTGGGGAACATCATAAGGAAGAGAGGGATAGTGAGACAAATCACCCATTATCAAATATGTCCCAATTCTTAAACTCTTCTGCCCCATTCCCATCTTCGTCCCTCAAGGCTATTCTAATATCTGCGGAGATCTCTTCAAAAAGTGTTGTCTTCGGCTTCGCAGTATTCTCAAATACTCGCCTATTGCGTTCTCTCCACAAGTGCCACACCGTACCCGCCAATATTGTTTTGGCCAATCTGTTTATGGCTCCTTTTCTCCCAAATTTATCCAGAAAGTATTCTCCTATTCCATGTAACCCGAAATCTGGGGGCATTAGGCACCCAAGCTTCAATAATGCACGGCTGAGGATGTATTTAGAATATGAACAATTGAAAAATAGGTGATCCTGAGTCTCCAGGCTATTCTCCCCGCATAGCTTGCAACCAGATGATGAGAGGGGCCTCCAGCTTAATATCCGGTCCTTGGTTTGAAGCTTGTTAATGAAAGCACGCAGCATTGTTAAAGACCACTTCGGTACACAATTGGGGAACCAAATTAAGCAGCGATACCTGAATGGAGCTGATTTGGTGCGTACTACTTCCCAAGCATCCTTAAACTTAACATCTGCGCCCTGTTTCCACCTCCACGATTCCGCCCATGCTGTTAGCTTTATGTTTAGTAAGTGTGGCTTTATGTCTTGTATTGCCGCATCCTGAGTCCAAGCCGAGCCCTCCCAATACTCACTTACTCGCTTCCTACTTTCCCCATTTGGAACTGCAAATAGTTTGTTGAGTGGTCCACAGGGTAACCAGTTGCCATGCCAAAAAAGTGTATCCTTTCCGTCTCCAACTTTTCTCATTATTAGTTTCTCTGAATGATCCCTGCATTTAAGAAGGAACTTCCATGTGCCCGAGTGCTCGGCCTTTCCTTTTGCAGCATAGAATGCAGTAATATCCTTATACTTGCTTCGCATATACTCCGCCCATAAGCACCTGCCCGTCAACATTCTCCATGTCAGCTTTATTCCAGCGGCCATATTCATGTCCTTGAGTATCCTTAGCCCAACACCTCCCTCATTCTTAGGCTTGCAAGAATCATTCCACTCCCAGCTGTAACGCCCCGCTTCCCAAAAGACACCGGAAGCGAGAACGTTATGCGGTCCGCTTGAACTAGAGCGGTGCAGCTCGAGTTCAATGAGCGTCTGTGATAAAAACACAGAAGAGGTCCTTGCATTTGCGTATCAGAACAATCAGAAAACATTTTATTAAACAAAAAGAGTACTTGCAGAATTATTCGTACAAGAAATAGGACAACTGGCCTCAGCATGGCCAAAAGAAAACTACAACAGACACTAATCCTCTAAATCTAAAACTCGAACTTCCGCAGAAAGCGTACGTCTACGTCCAACTCTGGCTCCCCGAGCCAGGCGTCACGTACGAATCCTCCGGGTACTCAAGCGCTGAATCTGACATACATCCACAAACAATGAATGTATGTCAGCAAGGTCTGCAAGGAAAGATTAGCATCCCAAGGCAAGATGTATAGCTGATACGAATTTAAGAAACATTAGACATTTATTTAAAAGATGACTGCATCAATTTAACGAGACAATTATACTGAAACGAAAAGTAACATCCCTAACATGTAGTTCTAAGCAATTGCAAGAATTTAAAGTAGGGTTTTTCTTTGGGTTCATTAGCATGACAACTTCAAGAGAATATTTGTTAAGCTTTCGTTTATAATCATTAAGAGCAAATGCTTAAAGTTGCGTGCAATTTTCAGGATTGGGTGTCCAGGAAGTCGAGGGAGGTGGTACATCTGTGGCAACGAGTATATGTTAACAACTTAGGAATCCTTTAAGCAATAAGGTGATTATAATTCTAACCTATATAACACTATAAGTAAACTTACATATATACATACCCTGATTAATAACTTAGCCCAAGTTACCTATTAACTTACTAACTATTAATCAATTAATGGGTTTCACTGTTCCAAGTATAACACTGCTCCAGCCTCATAGTACACCGACCAAATATCACTTTGCACACAAAATCACATTGACAAAAGAAACCCTATAGTTGTAGTTAACAGACGCCTCTGTTGTACCAACACTTATATCCCACAAATTATGGTTCCAGGGTAAGCGGCGTTTCAGTGGCATGTGCGGCAATCGAGGCACTGCAGGCAGCGGAGGAGACGGCTTCCGGCCAGCTAAAGGGCGCAGATCTGCGGAAAGGAGGCGAACAAGGTGCTGTCGGTGGCTAGATGCATGGGGCACGAGTGGTTCTGTAGTTGACGGGCGTGGAGATGGACGCGGTGGAAGACGAGGACGTCCGCGGTGATGGAAAGAAGAGGGTGGCCGCGGGCGTTCACGGCTGTCAACAGGAAGCTAGGGGGCCGCGGCTTGTAGATGATCGGAGCTGGGTGGCTCGGGGGTCAGGAGCGATCCTGTGCGAGGCTGGGGGTGATGCGAAAGAGAAGGAGAAGAGGCACTGTTGGTGCGTGTGTGTGTACGAGAGGAGGAGGAAGAAGGCCTCGCCTGGCTTCGCGTGCGATAGGGTTTTAAATACTGTCAATGGCTAGGGGATGTGAAATGCTAGTCTTATAATGTAAAATTATAAGATTAAGGGATAAGATGAAGGAAGGATAATCCACTTAGATAATAGTAATGGTAAAAACCGGTCGTTACATCGCTTTTGGTTTTCCCCCAAATAAACCTTCTACACAAAGATGTTAGTGAACGTAAAACTGTAGAAGGAATGCAATATACTTGGGACCAAAAAGAGATCATACCATAGATTACACTTCTTACTAATTCTATACGGCCAGAAATGGAGATGACGGAGGAGGTCCAGCCGCTGAGTCGCTTCATACACTTGTCAATGAGACGGCTGTACATGCAAATCTTAGGATATTTAGTAGAAAGTGGAAGCCCCAAATATGTGGTGATTGTGTTTGCATGTCTGGCACCCAATATTTCAGCAAGTGCCCCAGGCCCAGTTGTCCACTTGCTGAACATTGCAATACTCTTGTCCCAATTCATCTCCAGCCCTGAGTAGTGCTTACATTCCTCCAGTAGGTTAATAAGTCCATGAAAAGTTTTGCGATTGGCTCTACAGAATACAAGCAAATCATCTGCAAAAGTAGATGTGATATAGAACCCACCCTTCGCATCGGTTGAATGGTTCCTGTAATTAGGGCCTTCTCCAATAGTAGAGAGAAAGCCTCCATAATCATGACAAATAAGTATGGAGAAAGAGGATCTCCCTGCCTGAGACCTCTATTTCCATCAAAAAAACCCACTGGAGAACCATTTACCATAACTGAGTAAGTTGCCGTTGAAATGCATTCTTTGATCCAATTGATGAAGATGTGACCAAACCCCATTTGATGTAGAATAAAGTACACAAACTCCCTGTTCACACTGTCGAATGCCTTTCTAAGGTCAAGTTTCAAGCATGCCCTCGATCCCATAGGATTGCTAAAGTCTCTGATCTGCTCATGGGCCAACAAGGTGCTATCAGAAAGTAGTCTTCCCTGAAGAAAAGCTACTTGATTTGGAGATATCAAATCATGAATAATCTTTTCAGCCTGTTGCAAATGACTTTGCTTATGACCTTATAGATAACGTTGCAACAGGCTATAGGCCTGTAATCTCCCAGGTTGCTTGCATTAGTGCCTTTTGGAACCAATGTTAGAAAGGTGTGATTAATTTCACGAAGTAGCCGACCTGACCTGAAAAAAGATTGCACCGCCCCTGCCACATCAGCTGCAATAAGATTCCAGTTGTATTGATAAAAGTACCCATTAAAACCGTCCGGACCAGGACCCTTTGTAGGATTGATTTGGAAAACTGCCTCTTTGATTTCCTCTGCTGAAACATGTCTTTCCAACCACCTTGCAGTTTCAATTTTAACTTTCCTCTTCGGGATCAAATTTGAGAAGACTCTCCAATAATTAGTTTGATTGTATAGCTCTTCATAATATTTGGTCGCCTCTGTTTTTAGTTCATCATAGGTTTTGCTTTGAATACCATTTTCATCCACTAAGTGTAATAAATTGTTGTGCCCATGCCTTGCTCTCATAGAAGTGTAGAAGAATTTTGTATTTTTATCTCCAAGATTTAACCAATCTTGCCTGTTTTTTTGTCTGTACATCTCCTCTTCTGAAGCCAAGAGATTTGCAAGCTCCTTAGATAATTTGTACTCCTTCATTTGCAATTCTTAGCTCTTGTGACTTGAAATATTGCTTCTGACCTCTTCCAACTGTTTCCGGCAATTAGCAATAGAGTTGCAAGCTTGAAGATCATGGGCCCAAATGCGCAGATCATATTTCAGTTGCCGTAACTTTTTAGCAAGGCAAAACATTCTAGTCCCATTAACATGTAGATTCCAGGAGGCTAGAAGGAGGTCTTGGTATCCAGACAATCGAACCCAATGATTAAAAAAATTTAAAGGGTTTAGGATCAGATTGTACCTGAAGATGAAGATTGACAATCATTGGAGAATGATCACTAGTGCGCTGATCAAGGTATGTGACATAAGATTCCGATAGCATAGTCGCCCACGTCTCATTACATAGGACCCGATCAAGTGTAGCAGAAATGCGAGCACTGCCCAATCGATTATTATTCCAGCTCATTTTTTGTCCAACACTTTTAAGAACTTGGAGCCTGCAATTTGAAAGGCATATGTTGAAATCAAGTAACTTACCATCTTCCAATTTTCGTCCGCCTATTTTATCTTTAGCGTACAAAACGCAATTGAAATCTCCGCCTACCAACTAAGCCTCATTATTAATAGTTATAGAATCCCCCTCCAATTGCTCCCAAAATTCCTTCCTCTCCAAGTTGGAATTACTCCCATAAACTCCGGTAAATGCAAATGCAAAGCCCCCAACATTATTGCCCCGAACAGTGACATGTTGCTTTGAAATTGAGAGAATACTTACATTCCATACCGATGGGTCAAATCCCATTAGTATTCGTCCCCCCTTTTGCAAACTGAAATTATCAAACAATTTCCAGCCCTTGGGAATACAACACCTACTAGTATTTCTCTCCTGCTTCAATTTAGTCTCCAGAAGAACAACTATTGATGGTTTCGGTTTCTTGATCAGATCCTGTAACGGCCGCTTTCCGACCGTTTGTATTTCCTACGTGCACGTGCTTTATCGTGCACGCATTTTATTTGGTTATTTCTGAGCTCCGGCATATACTAGGAGATATGGCGTTGTGATGGTGCGGGGTGTTAGATTTTATTGTAATCTTTGGGGACTTCGTCTCACGGCTCGTTTTCTCGCAAAACGACCTTGAACGATAGGGGCGTTTTAGTCATTTGACTCAGACGCCGTTTCCAATTTTACATTAATTCTTGGTAGGTAAAACAACAATTAACGTGGTTCAATCTTGGCCGTCCTTCATCCAGCGGTCGCGACGACGCGGCCGTCGCGCCACGTGGCGGCATATCCAACGGCGGATCAGGTAGGCGACGTGGATCGGAAGATCCGACGGCCATTCCGCATCAGCGGCGCTATTCAAGGCGCTCCGATTGATCCAAGGGCTGATAGAACAAAATCGTGAAGCGAAGGGCCACGCGGCGAATCGATTCCCCGCTTCACTAGGAGGGAAATGAAGACGAATTTGGGCGACGTTGGGGCGTTTGATTTCGGAATCAATCCTGAGCTGGTTCGGATTTAAAAAAGTGGGCTTGCACGATTTCCGTATATCGAATCCCGCAGCAGCTTAATGGATACGTTTATTTGGTTTAATACTTAAATCGCTTTTTCAGAATTTCTTTGTTTACAACCACACACTTTCACCACACCAACATCATTGTTGAGAGAACCTTTTCAGAGTGTTCATTTCATTTAGAGATGAAGAGCTTATGGCTCAACGGAGCCCTCATGGCAAGAAGAGCAAAGCGCGAGGAAGCTTACCTGATCCCTACAATTCCAAGAGTAGGAGAAGGTAATGCTCTAAAGAATCTAATACGCTTTAGTTCATTTCACACCAAGGAGCACAAGGAAGTGAGTTTTTATATGCTCGTCAATATGCTATTCTGCATTCTAATGTTATGCTCATCCGTATTTATCACACACCATTAATTATTACTTACTATTCCAACGACCAATACGTTTAAATACGATATGGTAGCGCACGACTGGTTCAATCTTGGCCGTCCTTCATCCAGCGGTCGCGACGACGCGGCCGTCCGGACGGTTCACACACGCGGGATTCGTCCCCTACACCACGTGGCGGCATCTATTGATCCAACGGGGGACAGCAGGCGACGTGGATGTTTTTGAGCGTCGATCTGCATCAGCGGCGCTCGTGGTTGATTCGAGGCGCATGATCCAAGGGCTGAGGAAGGGCCACGCGGCGAATCGATTCCCCGCTTCAGAAGAAGCAGCGGAGAGACGAATTTGGGCGACGTTGGGGCGTTTGATTTCGGAATCAATCCTGAGCTGGATTTAAAAAAGCGGATCGGGCTTGCACGATTTCCGTATATCGAATCCCGCCGGGTTTCAAACCTAATCAATTTAAACCCGTAATAGGGGTTTGAGCGTATATCTTCCGCTGAGTTGCTACCACACACTTTCACCACACCAGCATCATTGTTGACCAGTAGGCGTTACACACGATCGGCCTCCATAGACTTGTGCGTCTCGTCTCCGTGACCGTTCGATATTTTCGGATTATCTTTCTGACACCGGATTAAGATATGTCATGACCTCGACCGTTACGCCAAGTTTTATTCATAATCTCCGACTTATTCTTCGTTGAATGTCGAGCTTGAGTTAGTCTTGCATGGCTAGCTTCATAACACTCATATCTTAGAGCCAGACTCATCTTAGAAGTCCTAGAACCCATCCCGAAGCTTCACGCTTCAATTTTCGACTTCCTGTGCTCTTTAGCCGGTTCACGTTGAGGAACCGACCGACTAGATGTCAATCTAGTCGGTCAACAACTCCTCATGGACCGACTAGTTTTTGTCAGGCTTTTCCCTTGAGTTACTGTTTACGATTAGTCGGTCTAAGTTCAACCACCGACCGACTAGTAATCGAACTAGTCGGTCAACACTTCTTCGCAGACCGACTAATACTGAGATCATTTTCGCACCCAGGTTACTGTTTACCGTTAGTCGGTCAAAGAACGAAAACCGACCGACTAGTTGACGAACTAGTCGGTTAGGTCTCCTTCTCTGACCGACTAATCTTCAAAATATATTGTTGACCATTTTCACCCTTTAGTCGGTCTATGAACACTGGCCGACCGACTAGGTTGCAAACTAGTCGGTCGACGAGCCTTCACAGACCGACTAACTCTATAAATTCTACAACACCCCGGTTCACGGTTTGGGTTTTAGTTGGTCACAGTTATACGACCGACCGACTAGTTTCCAAACTAGTCGGTCGACCGCCCTACTCTGACCGACTAGTTGACCCCGAAACCCTAATTTCTGTGCTAGCCGCCGTTTCATTTTCTTATTTAAACAGGGCTTTCTCTTTCATTTCTCCTGATTATTTTCAGTCTCCATCTTCCCCAAACCCATTTCCCTACCTCTCACGTCCTCCCCTTTGCTCTACCTCCTCCATCCTTGCGCCTACCATCTTCCCAAGGCTCTCCCTCTTCTCTCATTTCTCTTTTTTTACCCTAGCTTGGAGTTCCCATCTCAGATCCAGCAGCAACGACGCCGGGAGACGCTGGGATCTTCACCACCACCGGCGATCAACGTTTCTCGCTGCGCTACCCGCGGCTTGGTAATTTCCGGACGACGTAAAGCTTCCACCCTTTCAGATTTGACGCTGGATCTTTGTGCAATCGTCAATTTCAGACACTTTTCCACCGACGAGACGATTAGACGAGGCGTACCAGGGAGACGACGCACTCACCACCACAGGCAAGTGTATCACTTGCGTTCTTGGCCATGTTTAGGCCTTCATCTTGTTAGGATTGTTAATTTAGAAACTTGAGAACCGGATGTGAAATGATAGCGTTCGGGACGCCTTGATGGCTCAGATTTGACAACGAAATCTGAGTCCAACAACAAATTTCTGACATCATTGTGCGTGAGTTGTGGACACCCTAGTACAACTCCTCCTGTTTCTGTCGTGTCTCGTTCCTTTCCGTCCGCACAGCCTGCGGGCAATAGGGCACTCGCCAAGCCAGAGCGAGTGATCCATTGTACTAGTTCACAGCCCGATGGGCAATTGGGCACCTGTCAAGCTAGAGCAGGTGATCCCATGTACCGATACACAGCTCAGAGAGCAATTGGGCACTTGTCAAGCTAGAGCAAGTGATCCCATGTCTTGTCACGATTCTTGGGGTTATGGGGTAGGGTTGAGCGTGCAAGCGGCAAGAGGGACTGATCCCCCTCGAACCGAACAGGCGTGAACCCTTTCGTGTCTTGTCTTGTCTTGTCGTGTCTGTCCTCCCGTGTTCCGTCTTGTCTTGACACCTGTAGGCTAGTCCCGTAGTCCGTAGCACTCACTACGACTACTACTTGTCATGTTTACTTTCCTGTCGTGTTTACTTTTCCTGCTACGTGTACTTTACCTTGTTCTCCTGTTATAACCTCAGCCTGTTAATCAACCAGTAAACCGTTGTGTAACAGAACCTCAGCATGTTAATCAACCAGTAAACCGTCGTGTAATAGAACCTCAGCATGTTAACCAACCAGTAAAACATTGTTAAGCAATTGGTACACTTGTAGTTTGGTCTAATCTTTCTTGTAGACCTGACCTGACGTACAGTTCATCCTTTTGGTGCTGTACATCAGGGATTGAGCCAGAGTACGTGGAGGAGACTGACTTGCCAGCTGACGTGGAGCCAGAGGGCGTCGATTCCGAGTACGACCCTGAGGAGGATTAGAGCTAGAGACTTCTAGTTGCAGTTTCCAGAGACGTTATTTACTTTTGTTGGGTGCGTAGCACCTTTATGTTTCTTTGTTTAAGTTGGGTGCTTGCACCATTAGATTTACTTTTCTGCTGTTGTAGCCCTTCGGGCGTTGAGACTCTGTACTTGGATATCTTGGAATAAATGAATGCCAATTCTTTTTCTGTACTTTCTAATTGTTCCGAATTTTATTAATGCAAGAACCTGAAGTTTTGAAATGGTACCCCTACAGACGCTTATTGGGTCAGGGCTCCTTAGCTCTGGCCTAAGCGGGCCTTGTCACGCTTCGCCTCTGTCCATTTTAGGAAGCGGGGCGTGACTGGTTTTAGTGGTGGCCCATGCAGGTCTTGCAAAAGTTCGGAACAATAAAAGTACCGCATTCATCTAATATCCACATACAAGTCTGAATTAGGTTCCCAGTCTTAAATGGTAGGAAGACTTAGATAGACACCCAGGTTGATAGTCTGACGCCTTAGTTAGGAATTAAGTCATCCTCGTTCTAGAATACCTTAGTAGCCCCACTTGACCTTGACCGTGTTAGTTTCTTAGAGCCCTTATCTTTTTGTCGTTCGCTCGGGCCCACCAACTTCGGACCCAGCAGGACTAACCCTGATTCCTTTAGGAACCTTTCCATTAGGTCCTGATTACAGTTTAGCTCATTAGGAAGTTTAATGCCGAGTTCTCCCGATCTTTAGACGGCCGATAATTAGAATCCTGACTTCTAGCTTCTTCATGATCTTTACCCTTTCGTGTTATCAACCGTAGAGTTCCATCGAAGCTTTCATGAATCATATCTTAGGTATGTCCATCATGCAGTCATTTTCCTTTCCCCGAATTCACGTGATCATTTCATGACACTTGTTGATAATTCTTCGAATCCCTGTTGCAAATCATGCCTCCTTCGAAGAGTGTTTTCGAGAACTCGTTACTAAATTCTTCTCTCGGTTTAACTCCTTGGAAAACCCTTTAATTATTATGCATATATTTAAAAATTTTCTTGCTTTTCGGTCGAAAGTTCCTTCTTGGGTTTTGGAATCTCATAGGTCGTCGATTTTCAAGTTACTATCTTTTAATTATTTTAATCGGTATCTTTCATATTTTCAGTTTTAAAACCTTGTTAACATTTTAATAATTCAATTTATACTTTTCTGGATTACGAGAACTATTTCTAATCATTTACCGTACATACTTTTAAAATATTTTCTAAATTAGAGAGAACTCCAATTATTTTATTATTATTATTATATCAGTTCTATGTTCTTCGTGATCACATTTCAAAATCTTTGTGTAAACTCATTTTCTTTTGCAAAACAAATCATTTCCATCTTAACCATCCTTTCTTCGTCTTACTTTTTCCAAAATTTTAATTTGCTACATCAGCTCACTTTTAAGTATATAAATATATGTATATCTTTAAAAGTATATGATACCATATTTTACACGTAATTCTCCTTTCATCTATCAAATTATTTGAGAAATAATCTTTGTCCCATTCAGCCCACTATTTCCTTATCCCGTCTTGTTAAACTCGTTCCTTCCGATCTTACTTCGTTTCGCTCTTGACCTAGTTTCTTTTCTTACCTTTTTCCTAGACATTAGTTCTTGTAGTTGTCCGTGCTCCCTCTAGTATAGGAGTAGGCCCTTTGGTAGGTAATGGGGTTGTGATGCATGAGTACAGGTAGAGGGTGTAGACCTGTACGAGTGTGTCACTTTTAGGGTCCTGGAAATTGCCTTTTTGTGTCTTGGATGGGTGCTCAGTGTTAATCGTAATATGGTTGTCTAGATGAATATGAATAGGGGCTTAGCCGTCAATTTCCTTAGGCGTAGTTTTTCGTGATAGCTGATCTTTGAATGCGTGTGATTGTATTAAAATTTTGTTTTTCCTTTAAACCAAAACCTTTAAAGTTTTTGAAATTGGCTCACAAGATCACAAATCAATTATCTTTTCTCGTCCATTACCGCAACACCACACGTTTTTCCAAATGTTTTAAAATATTTCTTTGACCTTAAGTCTCTCCTTCTCTTCTCTTCTTTCTCCCTTAAAGAAATTTTCGTGTTTTTGGTTGTTACATTATTTAAGACTAGCTATTACCGTTATAGGATTTGTTCGCGGGTAGGCTTAGGAAGAGATGAGATTTGTTATAGCACTGATTAACCGATTTTGGAACAATAGGATTTGGGAATAGATTTCTTTCAGAAGAAAAGAATGGGCAGTCCAAGACTTATTTATAAAACCGAAATGTGGCAGACTCAATGGGAAATTCTGGTTGAATGAGATCATATGCGTGAAGATGAGGACTTATCGGATTTGAGGCTTAGGCGAATGGTGAATATGGATGACTACAGAGCATGGTATGAGATAGGATGATCATGAGATTGAGTGGAGCTTTTAATAGCATCGAGATTTGATTGTTGAGATGACGTGAGAAGACATTGAGAGTAACACGACGTGTTGAGAAATGAATGGTCAGGTAGGTGGGCTTAGTATTGGTTGGAGATTTGTTGTAATAAGTAGGATGAGATGTGATCTTGATAGTCCAAATTTATTAGTGGATAGATTTATGAGAAGATATGACGAGGAATGCATTAAGGACAAGGCGAATGTCAATTTGTGAACGGTGATATGAGATGGACAAAGTTTTTGATTTAGATTGGCGGTTGACTAGAATCTAATTTTGGAGTTTGATTAATATTGGGAAGAGACCGTAAAATCTAAGATGGTATTGAAACGATGATGTTTAGTGGAGTGGTATGGTATAATGAATATTATTCTTTTATGCGGACTTGGAGTTAGAAATTTTGAACAGCAGAGAAGGATCTACAGTTAAGTTTTAGGATGCGAGGTTGGTCGTGGCTTTGTCCAGTGAAAAGAAAGGTTATGAAGGATTAATTAAAGGACATTGGTTGAAGTTAAAAGATTAAAACGATCTACATGTGTAGTTATGAGAGTTTGGGTATGAGGTTGTATAGATATTATTATTGTTAGAATGAGTGATTCCGAGGACGGAATCATTTCTAAGGTGGGTAGAATGTAACGGCCGCTTTCCGACCGTTTGTATTTCCTACGTGCACGTGCTTTATCGTGCATGCATTTTATTTGGTTATTTCTGAGCTCCGGCATATACGAGGAGAAATGCCGTTGCGATGGTGCGGGGTATTAGATTTTATTGTAATCTTTGGGAACTTCGTCTCACGGCTCGTTTTCTCGCAAAACGACCTTGAACGATAGGGGCGTTTTAGTCATTTGACTCAGACGCCGTTTCCAATTTTACATTAATTCTTAGT
Organism: Scilla litardierei; assembly: GCA_030789695.1. Taxonomy (NCBI): domain Eukaryota; kingdom Viridiplantae; phylum Streptophyta; class Magnoliopsida; order Asparagales; family Asparagaceae; genus Scilla; species Scilla litardierei. Next base: position 169,330,162 of record CM061134.1, on the reverse strand, counting down.
AGGCGTTACACACGATCGGACTCCATAGACTTGTGCGTCTCGTCTCCGTGACCGTCCGATATTTTCGGATTATCTTTCTGACACCGGATTAAGATATGTCATGACCTTGACCGTTACACCAAGTTTTATTCATAATCTCCGACTTCTTCTTCGTTGAATGTCGAGCTTGAGTTAGTCTTGCATGGCTAGCTTCATAACACTCATATCTTAGAGCTAGACTCATCTTAGAAGTCCTAGAACCCATCCCGAAGCTTCACTCTTCAATTTTCGACTTCCTGTGCTCTTTAGCCGGTTCACGTTGAGGAACCGACCGACTAGATGTCAATCTAGTCGGTCAACAACTCCTCATGGACCGACTAGTTTTTGTCAGGCTTTTCCCTTGAGTTACTGTTTACGATTAGTCGGTCTAAGTTCAACCACCGACCGACTAGTTATCGAACTAGTTGGTCAACACTTCTTCGCAGATCGACTAATACTGAGATCATTTTTGCACCCAGGTTACTGTTTACCGTTAGTCGGTCAAAGAACGAAAACTGACCGACTAGTTGATGAACCAGTCGGTTAGGTCTCCTTCTCTGACCGACTAATCTTTAAAATATATTGTTGACCATTTTCACCCTTTAGTCGGTCTATGAACACTGGCCGACCGACTAGGTTGCAAACTAGTCGGTCGACGAGCCTTCACAGACCGACTAACTCTATAAATTCTACAACACCCCTGTTCACGGTTTGGGTTTTAGTCGGTCCCCTTTGCTCTTCCTCCTCCATCCTTGCACCTACCATCTTCCTAAGGCTCTCCCTCTTCTCTCATTTCTCTTTCTTTTGCCCTAGCTTGGAGTTCCCATCTCAGATCCAGCAGCAACGACGCCGGGAGACGCTGGGATCTTCACCACCACCGGTGATCAACGTTTCTCGCTGCGCTACCCGCGACTTGGTAATTTACGGACGACGTAAAGCTTCCACCCTTTCAGATTTGACGCCAGATCTTTGTGCAATCGTCAATTTCAGACACTTTTCCGCCAACGAGACGATTGGACGAGGCGTACCAGGGAGACGACGCACTCGCCACCACAGGCAAGTGTATCACTTGCGTTCTTGGCAATGTTTAGGCCTTCATCTTGTTAGGATTGTTAATTTAGAAACTTGAGATGTGAAATGATAGCGTTCGGGACGCCTTGATGGCTCAGATTTGACAACGAAATCTGAGTCCAACAACAAATTTCTGACATCATAGGATTGACATGCGTGTGCGTGAGTTGTGGACACCCTAGTACAACTCCTCCTGTTTCTGTCGTGTCTCGTTCCTTTCCGTCTGCACAGCCTGCGGGTAATAGGGCACTCGCCAAGCCAGAGCGAGTGATCCCTTGTACTAGTTCATAGCCCGATGGGCAATTGGGCACCTGTCAAGCTAGAGCAGGTGATCCCATGTACCGATACACAGCTCAGAGAGCAATTGGGCACTTGTCAAGCTAGAGCTAGTGATCCCATGTCTTGTCACGATTCTTGGGGTTATGGGGTAGGGTTGAGCGTGCAAGCGGCAAGAGGGACTGATCCCCCTCGAACCGAACAGGCGTGAACCCTTTCATGTCTTGTCTTGTCTTGTCGTGTCTGGCTTCTCGTGTTCCATCTTGTTTTGACACCTGTAGGCTAGTCCCGTAGTCCGTAGCACTCACTACGACTACTACTTGTCATGTTTACTTTCCTGTCGTGTTTACTTTTCCTGCTACGTGTACTTTACCTTGTTCTCCTGTCGTAACCTCAGCCTGTTAATCAACCAGTAAACCGTTGTGTAACAGAAGCTCAGCATGTTAATCAACCAGTAAACCGTCGTGTAATAGAACCTCAGCATGTTAACCAACCAGTAAAATGTTGTTAAGCAATTGGTACACTTGTAGTTTGGTCTAATCTTTCTTGTAGACCTGACCTGACGTACAGTTCCTCCTTTTGGTGCTGTACGTCAGGGATTGAGCCAGAGTATGTGGAGGAGACTGACTTGCCAGCTGATGTGGAGCCAAAGGGCGTCGATTCCAAGTCTGACCCTGAGGAGGATTATAGCTAGAGACTTCTAGTTGCAGTTTCCAGAGACGTTATTTACTTTTGTTGGGTGCGTAGCACCTTTATGTTTCTTTGTTTAGGTTGGGTGCTTGCACCATTAGATTTACTTTTCTACTGTTGTAGCCCTTCGGGCGTTGAGACTCTGTACTTGGATATCTTGGAATAAATGAATGCCAATTCTTTTTCTGTACTTCCTAATTGTTCCGAATTTTATTAATGCAAGAACCTGAAGTTTTGAAATGGTACCCATACAGACGCTTATTGGGTCAGGGCTCCTTAGCTCTGGCCTAAGCGGGCCTTGTCACGCTTCGCCTCCGTCCATTTTGGGAAGCGGGGCGTGACAGATCCCTAAGATCCCTACGTCTCACTGCTTTATTGAGCCCTCTTGAGTTCCATATTAAAATGGTCATAGATAAGTTTGTGTTTATTGTCGCGGCAGGTTCCCCTCCTTCAGCTTGCTGCTCTTTCTAGTAGCCTGGAGATTAGTTGTACTATAGCCCACCTGTTTCTTCCCTTTTGGTGTTGCATCTGCTTCAAGGATACTGTTACGTTGAGCAATCCACAGTGGATTCTCATATGTCGGCTCTTCAGGGAGATTTCCAATCAAGCAATCTTCATTTTCCAGAAATGCTGAATCAAGCTTTTCTTCTACCTGTTTATTCCTGGAGGTAAGTATCTCATGTTGACGGGCTACCACTTCTGGTCCCATAGCAGCCTCTATATCTTCTCCAGAGCTGTCCGGTCCACCTATGGCCTCCGTGATAGGGGTGGTTTTTTGGAGACACATTTCCAAGGATTAAGGATAAGAAGGACCCTCAGGAAGTTACCTAGTTTGCGTAGTTTGGGAAAATTTTGATGATTCTGATCAGCTTCTTGCTCCTCTCAGTCATGGCCTGTACTAGAGCACTGCCCATCCTTTCCTCTGTGTTGGTTCTGTAATGTACCTTCACCTTCAATTGGTTGTGAACTGCCCCTTGAGCACTGCCCAGGTTCCATGACACTCAACTTGGCAGCTGATAGCAATGCTTCTTTAGCCTTTTGTAGCCCAGGTTTTATTGTTGATTCTTGCAGCAACTCATTAATTTCAGAATGAGTTGCATCAGATTGGTTAATTGTGGAATCTTGAAGCACATCCGTTTGAGCAGCTGTAGTGATTTGCAGAGGACACTGTATATCCAAATGGCCAAAGCAAACACAGCGGGTACACCGAGGGGGCTCGCCTTCATATCTGACATCAATAGGAAGTATAGACCCATCATCCAATTCCACATCCATAACTTTAGATAAAGGTGCCTTGGCATCAACTTCAACCAAGCACCTAGCGTATGTTATTCGCTCCAGTTTAGCCGTTGCACGATCCAAGCACATCGGTGTGCCAATAACAGAAGCGATGATGTTAAGCACCGGGATATTCCACATGTTTAGTGGTACCCCATGGAACTGTACCCAGACAGGGACTGATGTAAGTATATCTCGATCATGACGAATCACTGGACTCCAGAGTTTGAGAACAACTAAACGGTCGTCAAATAGCCATGGACCCCCATGAAGTATCCTCTCACAATCCTCCTTATCTTCAAATCGAAAATAGAAAAATCCATTTTCTTTACTGTATATGTGTACCCTTTTCCTTGGCTTCCAAAGCCGCTCAACCCATGCTTGGATTTGCCCAAAGAATGGGACATCCCCCAGTACATAACCCACAAGAGTAAATTGCCATTTCTCCCCTCCCTTCTCCAGGAGTGTATTAGATACACATGCTACAATCCTTCCATCATTGCCAATCTTTGGCGGAACTAAGGTCATGCCAATAGATTCTCCATAAGTTTGCATGTTGGCGCAAACGTCTGACCAAGTTAGTTTAGCTGCTGTTGGATTAATTAAAATTGGTGCAGTTTATCGCTGGGGCATTTCCACAAACAGCTTCTCTGCAACAGCCCTTTGGCCAGATGATAGTAGAGCTATACCCCGTTTCTTATTTCCAAACACCATTTCCGCATCACTCCTATTATCCTTGCCGAATTTACCAGTAGGCCTGTTGAAGCGCAGACCTCGATTGCCATGTCCCAAGAGTTTACCTCCGCGCCAACCCTCATTCCTACCCGCTTGCTTCCGCCTAACAACTTGCCATCCTCCCAAGTCAGCGTGGATTGTTGCTTCAGACCCATTCGATTGAACGTTGTTGCCTCCACCTTGGCCATCTGAAACCCTAGCGCGGCCGCTAGAATCCCCCAAGAGCCCTTCCGAAATTCACTCATCTCTATACATACATACATACATACATACATACATACATACATACATACATACATACATATATATATATATATATACATACATATATATATATATATATATATACATACATATACATATATATATATATATATATATATATATATATATACATATATATACATATATATATATATATATATATATATATATATTGCTAGTGTTACATTGCTAGGGTATGAATTCCTAATGTGTTAAAATTTAAATAACGGTGGGTAAGTCTATGTACTGCCTACGTGCTTATATGAACCGGTATATTGTCTTAATTTAGTATATAGTTGTGGGTTGTATTATTGCGTGAAGATAGGTGTTGTGCTATGACTATATATGGTGCGTATGTAGCGATATAAATAAGTAATGGGTGTACGGGCAGTATGAGTAGTGCTCCAGGGTGTTTGAAGTAGATGTATCCTAAGGTGGGTAGGGGTGCTTTAGACGACCCGTCCACCCTAAGTTTAGGCCCTTAGCTCCCTACCATGCCTAACATGGGATATGGATATAAGTGTGATGTGTATCATATGTAGAATGTGATGAATGTAAGGATTTGGGATTATACAATTCATGTATAAGTGGGGTGGCTATGGGTTTGCGTAGTTAAGTGGAGTTATGGTTTATATATGTGTATATACGCTTACCCCGTAGAATGGTGTTTATAAGACCATTTGGATGTATGTGTAGTGTATGTATTCTTCTACATATGGTGGCATGAGGGAGGACTGTGTATTGGTATATGAGATACTTGTATGTATGTGGGTGTGTTGTAGCAAGCGTGGTGTGATTGTGTATATGTGTTGTTATTAGTGAATCTGTATTGGTGTATGTCTTATGAGTGGTTATATGTATATGTATGTGAATGATCCCTATTCTGATATGCATGTATCAGCATATGAATGTATACGTATATGGAGTGTGACTATCTACTGAATGTGTACGAATGTTGAAATACACTTATTTGTGTGTATACTAGTATGTTAGTAAAAGTGTGGACATATTGAATGTTAGGTATATAGTGGTATGGTTAGCTACCGACTACCTGCTAGTAGAGTTTGAGTAGCTTGACTGTATAGGTGTGTAATAGCAGGATATGTATACTAAGTATGAATGGCTCTGTGCGCTCATACATGGTAATGTACGTGCATGGTGTTTTGGTCCTAGTACACACACACACGCACGCACACACACACACACACACATATACATGTTTGTGTGCATATCTACTATTAGAATAATAATCTGGTGTGTATGAGCAAACGTGTATTTGGCTATGTGTAGGCTTAGATATCTATATATGGAATTGATATGTATACCTCTTCGTGTACATAATGCGTATGTACATATAATTGGGTCATATAGAGTATCCAAGTGATGTATTGGTTGATGTGTATATGTGAATATGTATTATGGTTGTACAGATTTCTACTATACATGTTACAATGGAGTGTAGGGATGTGTTCATGCATGTGCAGTGTGCAGTAGAGGCAATATATGGTTGTGTGTATCTGAGTTGAATAAACATATACTTATATTTATATCCTTGTTTGTTTATCTGTGAATCTTTCCGACATGGTTGCCTATTTATGTGTGTCGGGGAGAAGCGTATCCTTGTGTATTCATGTATGTGTAGGTCTGTACTAGAGCATGTGTGTATGTATAGTCATATGCAGTGTGGGTATGAATGTGATGAGTATGAAATATAGGTGTATATATATATTTTTGATGAATATAACTGAATGAAATTGTTTGGGTATGTATGTATTGAGATGTGTGTGATTGTTTGCATATGTATACGCGTGAGTGAGGGTGTATATGGATATTTATAATTATTTGACTATCATGGCAGTATGTGCGTAGGATGTGCAAAGGTAGTTATATATATAGCATATGGCAGGGGATGTGTTATGTTTGTGCACTCTTGTGTGTATTGTGTGTGGTATATGTGCCTATCTGTGTGAGGCAGTAGGTGCACTACTATGGATAGGAGGTTATGTGTATATTTATTTATAGTATGATTGTGAACCTTATGTGACTCGATCATGCATGTGTTAGGACGTGCACGTGAATGTATGTATGGATGTGACTAAATAATGTGTATTTAGATATTTATGTGCATATACATGGAAGTGAGCCCATATGATTATGTATTGGGTGTATAGGGATCAGGTGTACATATGGTGTGACATTAGATAGTGACCCTGTCTATCAAGAAATGGTGTGTAGATTGTCAGATGTATCTCAGAATATACCTGTGCAAGGAAACATACATGATAAGAAAAGTCACCTCGTGTACAGGGACGGTTGTTAGTCGGAGCTCTAATAGGACTAGAAGTGTACAAACACTCCTATTACTACATGCATACGTAATCGTAAAGTCACACATACTCAATAGGCAAACATCAATATACTATGGGGGTACACTCATTCAAGCCCACGTACACAACTTAGGTACGTGCACTACGACAGGTCGAGGTCATGGGCACTTGGGAAGGATCGATGAAAGTATACATGGTGCTATTAACAACTTAGTATGAAAGGTGAAACTCCATGCATTAATATTTGGAACCGGGAAACTTCTACGGTCAATTGTTGACGGGGAGCGCCACCAAGAAAGATCAGAGTCCAAAATCACAGCGGTTGTCAGTCGGAGCTCTAATAGGACTAGAAGACATAGATTAATGTGTATTGTTGTGTGTTTGTGCATGGATATAGACGTATATGTATATATATAAGCAGGTAGAATATAAGTCTCTATACTTAAAGGTTTCGTGATATGGATACGATGTGATGTCGTATGCACGTGGAATGAGTAGTAATCTAAATACGTATAATAATACGTATAAAGACTTAATTACGGTGTGTGATGTATATGTTAGTGTGTGAATACATATACCTAGATGTTAATGTGAAGAACATATATGTATGTGTATGTAGTGAGTACAATTAGTGATGTGGGTGTGCTACTAGATAAATAGTAGGATGTATCCGTGATATGTATGTGATGTGGATGTGTATGGATGACAGTGAAACATATAAGTGTATATAAGTATGGTATAGATATGTATTCTTGTTTGTGCTTCATGGGTAGTAAGACCATTATACCTAGCTGACCTTTGGCGGCCTCATACCATAGAAAGTCCGAGGACGGACATTATTTTAAGGTGGGTAGGATGTCATGCCCTATTTAGCACTATACATGTATTCTACTGAACACACGTGGTATTTCTACCTACGGTGCATACGTAGGCATGAAATAAACGTGGATATCGATGTATGTAACATAGTGTAAGGGGATTGGGCTGTAATGTGTGGCTAAGAGACGAGAAAGCAAGATTGAGTGCGAGGGAAGTGTGAAAGACGTCGTGGGTGCAAACAACAGGAATGTGTTGGACGTGTGTGCGTGGTGCATGTATGCATGTGTAGGCATGCATGGATATGTGTAGGGAAGACATGCAAGTGTGAAAGGGGTTAGGAGTCAATGTCAACCCCCGTAATTTTTTAGAAAGGTGAAGGGCAAAATGGTCATTTGGACCAAATGTGCTATGCGTACATACTAAAGTGGGGTGTGCATAAAGTAATGGCAAACTGGTAAATTCTTGGAATATGTGGGTATCTTGGTCATTTTCTCATGAAATATTCCCTTGGAATATTCCTTTCTTGGAAGAGAAGAAAGGAATAAGAAGAGAGAAGAAAAAGAAAAAGAAATCTAGAGATTTCTCTCTTTTTCTCTCATTTTCTCCCATTTTCTCCCCTCTTTCTTCCCCTCCCATGCTAGGCCGGCCATCCCCTCCCCCTAATCTCATTCTTCTTCAATCTAAACCCTAATTTAGCCCCTAAAAATCAAGAAAACATTGGTTGCTTCAAGGAGAAAGAAGATGGAATGAAGAGGAAGAGAAGAAGAGAAGGAAAGATCAAATTTTGAGGTATGATCTAACTTGGATGTGGAAACTTATTTAGGTTTCTATTTTATCATGTTTTTATACCATGTTTTATCAATATGAAGTAGCGGTAATCAAATTAATGTGCCATGATTCAATTTTTATGAATTTCCCCTCGAAATTCTTAGCAAAATTATCCCCTTTGAAATTCTGAAATCTTGAAGTCTGTTGTTGCCTTGATTCTGATTACTGTAGCTTGAATTAGGTTTCAAAAAAAATATATCCATGTATATCTTGAAGTTCTACCCCAAAATCATATAAATTTTGATATATGTTCAATTCAGTAATTAGGAGTAAAAATTCTATCTTTGTAACATGTCTGTTTGATTTCCAGTTTTGACGCAGTTTAGTAAAATTGATCTCAACACCTGGGCACACAATGAAATTTCATTTTCTTGGTCTTGTTGGAAAGTTAACAAGTGTTTCGAATTTCTGGCTGCAACATGTCCAAAATTAGCACAGTGTTATGCTTCTGACACTTGTGATTTCCTTTTTAAATTGTGGTTGCATGAATATTTGTATCGTTATTCATGCTAACTCTTTTCTTGCAGCAGCTCGACATTGAACCGCAGGTATAATCACCTTACTTAGCTATTTAATTTTCGTTACGTTATTTAGTTTGCATGCCTTATTTCCCTTGACTTGTCTTATGCATTAATAACCTTAGAATGGTGTTCCAAATTCAAGTTGGTTCCTAATGGGGCACGCATTGACGTGCTCCTCCCTATTTTTCAGGTAGCAGTGGCAGCATGGTTATTGGTGACTGGGAGTTGGGTTTCAGGTATAGCACTTGGTGTGAGCGATATGTTGTGGTATGACATGGTTGTCTTGGGAGGTGGAGAGTGACGGTGTATGTGTAGTGGTGTACTTGGAGTATATATATATTAATGGAAGTTGTTATATGTACGATATGTTGTTGTTGATATATGTTATTCATGAGGTTGTTTTGATGTTACAGTGAAGCTTCACTTGTACTATCTCAGCATGTGTGCAGTGGCCTGCTTGTTCAGTTTCTCATTTCTCTTTCTTTTCCTCTCTCATCACCCTCACTCTTCAGGATACTTGGAAAAAAAATTAGATGCCGGGTATTCTGGGGAACAGGGCGTGACAACTGGACATCGTCTGATGTTTGATCCAACATCTGCTAACGAATCCGGATCGGAGTCGGTTTGAGCTAAGGAAGCAGGCACGATTCTTATCCGCTAGGAGACGTGTCGACCACAGAGACAATCCCACTCTGATCTAACGGATGTCAATTATAGCAGTCTGCGGGTTAGGTTTTAGCGGCTTATTAGATGTGAATGTGGACCCGATAACGATTTAAACCCGCAATCTCATTATATAAGTGTACTAGTCAGGCACAGTTCATTTATGATTTTCTCCCACGAAATTTTTGTTCCCCAAAAAAAGTATTTCCACAGCCAAAATTGTATGGAACAAAAAATTAGCGTAAAAATATTTCACGGCACGGTCACCTTTGGTGCTGACAACCAAATTCGACGCAGACGCCTTCGACATGCAACAACAAATTCGGCGAGGACCAATAAATTCTGGGTAGAACAATAAATTCGGCGCGGGCGCCTTCGGCACGGAACAACAAATTAGCGTGAAAAAATTTAGCGAGTGCCTTCGACGTGGAACAACAAATTCGGTGCAGGCACCTTCAGTGCATAATAACAAATTCGTCGTAGTACAACAAATTCGGTGCGGGCACCTTTGACGCGGAACAACAAATTCGGCACATGCACCTTTGGCGCGGAACAACAAATTCGGCATCGTACAATAAATTTGGCGCGGGCACCTTCGATTCAGAACAACAAATTCGGTACCGGCACCTTCAGAACGGAACAACAAATTCGACGTAGAACAACAAACTCGGCGCGTGGAACAAAAAATTAGCATAAAAAATTAGCGGGCGCCTTCGGTGCGGAAAATTATTATCATCTTTTTGACCTCATGTGTTGAAGAGACGATGTGCCCCGCGTTGAGGGAGAGATCATTCGATCTGCGGCATCATTCGATCTGCAGCATTAGTGCAAGTTAAAGTTTTTTTTCAAATGCATTAATTGTGTGCACTCTACTATTCACCAGAAACTTTCATCCCCAAAAGTTTCATTTCCCTAGAAACTTTCATTTTCCCAAAAATATTTTTCCCTCCAAAACTTTCCACACAATCTCATCTCAACCATTCATTCATCAAGATTGAATCTCAGCCATTCTTCTATCAACCCTTTTATCCTAGTCAGCATGTCCTAGTCAGCCCTAGAATTCAAAAACAGTCATCAAATGTAATATAGATAGTCATAACTCGTGCCCTAAGGGCACGGTTCAGTTAAGATTTTCTCCAGCGAAATCTTTGTTTCCCAAAAAATTATTTTCGCAGCCAAAATTTAAAAGAATAACAAATTAACGTAAAAGTATTTAGCGATGCGGGACAATAAATTCGACGTGGAACAACCAATTCGGCACGAGGGCCTTCAGGCGGAACAACAAATTCAGCACGAACGCCTTCGGCGCGAAACAACAAATTAGCATAAAAATTTAGCGGGGGCCAATTTAGTGGGCTCTTTTAGCACAGAACAACAAATTAGCGCAAAAAAATCGACGCGGCCGCCTTCGGGTGTGAAGTTGGATTTGTTTTTGGGTTTTGTTTGAGATTGGGGTGTGCGCTTTGGATTTGTTTTTGGGTGTTATTTGATTGGAGTGTGTATTTATCAGAATTTTTTGGTGACTTTTGGGTCATTGGGGTGAGATGGTTGTGTCGTGTGGCGATGTGGCATACTCTTTTGTATAATAGATATGTACTATCAGTATGGATGAGCTACATACTCTTTTGGTTACAGTGGGATGAGCTAGTCTTTTGATTCAGGAGAGTCTAAATCAACTTAATTTTCAGCTAGATGTTATGGCAGTCGTGGCTGCTAAACTTAAACGGCTAATGATAGGCCTCGACATTTGGGGTAAGCAATCATCTGGTCATGTCGATCAATGGAAACAATTAATGAGACACACTCCACATTACCTGAGTATTCTCCTTGTTAAACACATGAAATAAATAATTTGTAAGTTCTTTTTGTTTAACACGAAGTATTCTCCTTGTTAAACACATGAAATATCATAAATATAAATGCAAGTTCTTTTTGCAACTCCCAATAATTTCTTGAAAATTTGCTGAATATATAATTTGCACATGGACATTGTCTGATTGTTCTCTTTGTTACACATGAAATGTCATCAATATTAAAATCAATTTCTTTTTGTTACACAACATTACTGAACAATTTGCATATGTAATACAGATCAATACAACTGGGACATAACATTATTCAAGGCTTGCTCGACAACAAACTTGTATATTCTCTTTGATGGATGGATGGATGGCATCAAAAAATATGAAGGCTGACAAATTTTTACAGAGCGAAGTGAGCTTGTTACACAACGGTCCCATTTCGAGGAGACCCGTACCGCAACATCCTCTAGTTGTCTCCACAAAACCTGCACTCATCATTTTAAAGATTTAGCTAAGAATATAAAGTCAAGGGTGACTAAATTGAAAGGTGTTCTGACTAAATTGATGTCCACAGCCAGGACCTTCTGATATATCGATCATGAGTACCAGCAGACTGTCATGTTTGGTGTCAAAACCTGTAAGTTGTCAAAAAAATTCATTAAATGATAATGGAAATATAATTCTTCATTGAACTTATTGAACTTATAGAACTTGGATATTTACTTGAGAGAATCTACCTAAAAACATACTTCTTCATTGAGCTTAACCATTACAGAAAGTTGCAAAGTATGAATCACACATTTCCCAGCTTGTTCTAATAATAAACTATCAAGTATGCACACTAAAATCCTATTCTATTAAAAAAGATAACATGAATATTGAAAAAATAGTACCTCAACACCAATATTAAACATCAAAAATACAACTCCAAATTCAGCTATACCCTTCATCCCATGAAAATGGTGTATGATAGACAACCCATAATGACCAATAAGGATATTGACAGCAATATACATGAGCACATGCCTCCCTAGAGCATATTAGAAGATACCAATGCATAATTAGCATAGCATAACAAACTGCATATTTTAATAGAATGACAAAGGGATAACAAACTGCATAACACTAAAATACCAATGCATAACAAACTACATAACACTAAAATACCAATGCATCATTAGCATAACAAACTGCAATCTTTTGCCTATGAATTAAATGATGAGATGTTGTGAGCTGCTAAATCTGACAATTTGATTACAACTTCAGAAAGTAAAAGATTTAGTCTGGATACATAAGATTGAGTCTGGATTACATAAGAAAGTAAAAGATTGAGTCTGATAATGATTGAGTCTGATAATGAGATGTAGGCAAAAAACTTTAGAACTACAGAACTACAATCTGTTACCTTTTGAAGACTCCAATCCTGCTCTCTCTAATTAAATGATACTAACTCGAATTCTTCAGTGCAGCCAAAACTGAAATATTCACCAAATATAGATTTTTGAGAAATTAAGCTGGCAAAAGACTTTAACATCAATCAGAGCCATGCAATCCAAAACTATTATCTTCAGGTCAATTTCCAGTAATTTCGCCATCTTATTACAGAAATAACACCAAAAAACATCAAAGATACAATCTGCACTTTGGGCGATTAATTTAGTTGGGCTTTGAATTAATCGGGCTTTGTATACTCAGGTTACTTCAGCTAATGTTTGTATACTCAGCCAATGTTTGTATACTGATGTTTTTTGGTTATTTAAAAAAATTGGGGATGGTTGAATTGACAGGCTATAATAAGGCCGATACTAACATTACACCCCATGATATTCCATATGTAAGGTTGGGGAGGGATCTAAGATGCAATGATATATCAGTGAATGCAATGTGGGATATTGGATGGTTAACTTGCAGTTATCCTGAAGAGGCAGTTCAGCTTGCATGTGAAGTGGAGAAAAGCATCATGGCTTCTCTCATCGCAGAGTGCCAGAGGCTACAATGGAATTGGTTTATTATTATAAAAAGCATGAATCCATTACTTTGAAGATTGATAATCTTATGACATATAGTTATCAATGAAAATACATGTATACTTTTACAACCGATGTTATCATCCTTTCTACAGCAATAATACTGCAATATACATGCACAGTGAAGAATGAAATCTGTGAAAAATGAAACTATCGATACGAAACTATTGATATGAAATGGGTGAAAACATTGCATATATTCTGAAGATACTAACACTAAATATAACACATGACTTGAGCATACAAATCGTTTCAGATCCAACAATTTGCTAGCAGTTTTGTACTCAAATACAAAATATATCAAGAACCAACTATAACACATGACTTGAGCATACAAATTGTTTCAGATCCAACAATTTAATTTTCTCCCGTTATCAAAGAAGATCGAACACATAAATGTTGTCTACCAAAATTTCAAATATCAGAATTACATGAGAAGATTTACTAATTTCGATCACAGATAATTCATAATTTCCAGAATCCAGTTCACAGTTCACATACCATTCTACCTGCGAATTGATTTTCAATCCAATGCTGCGATTTGATTCCTGCTCTCATGCTTCTTCCATTGTCTTTCTAGTCAAGTCTAGCAAGGAACGGCTTGGTCTTAGTAATGCAAATGTCTCTTCTTGTTCCCCAACCACCAGACTTGTCTGCATCGATTGAAGGGCGTGATCTGAATCATTTTATCTTCTCAACTTGTATCATCTACAGCTTACGGAATACTAACCTTAACATCGGCGAGGTCAACATTTTTCGACTTGAGGCTGGCGACGATTTTTTGGTAATTCTCCTCGGTTGGACGGTAATGTCCGCTGTGAAGCTATATCGCCTGCCAAAAACACAAATGCGTTATCAACAGGGCCAAATGAAATCGACACATCTTCATGAATTATGATGTTATTGACACACGATCTCCTACCTTAAGAATCCCTTTATCTACTTCCAATCTTCCAGCTGCCGACGTAGCTCCTTCGGCAAGAAAACAGGAATGCAGAAATATGCCTTTCTTCTTCTGCAATCATCCACAGACCGGTGACAGCCTTTTGTGTTCAATGATGATCGAGGATGGTGATATCATGCTCTGAAAACTAAAGAAATTTACCTAACCAAATTAACAGTTTTTCGTCGTGCTGAGAACAAAGATCCATTTTAAGTCTACAGAATCATCGATTGTGTCTAGGAGCTATCCGTTCTTCTTGTACATCAGCTTCTTGTCTTATATCATGACTTCATATACATCTCTCTCTCTTTCTGCAAGAACAACATTTGCCATCAAATTAGCCTTATACTTCTAGCTACATACAGAGGTTTAAGGATATTGCAAGGCTAACCGATCCTAGATACTTGATGCATTGCTAATGAAGCTTTGATCGAGGGCAATTTTCATCGATGCTGATCTCCTTACCCTCTCCAACATCGAGCCTGCAAGTCCAAATCCATTTCCTTTATAACACCCCAAAACAGAAGTAGAATCTTCGAACATATAAATAACAAACATGTGTCTCTTCCTAGCTTCCATCAACATCACATATAACATCCTCTTCTCATCATCTACACCCTGACTGGCGGTCCCGAGCTTCTCGTCCCTTGCATGTACAACATGCTCTAGCACCTCGAGCAAATACTTTTCCCTCAAAAAATGAAATTAAATAAAAACGTTCAGATGGCAACAATCTAAAAATAGGTTCAGTGGTATTGAAGTGGTATTGAACAATGAAACTAAGTGAAATTCAGCTTAAGCACAAACCTCTTCGTATTAAGGATGAACCCGTTTGGAGTTCAGCTGTCATTAATAAAAAATACAACAACATTATATTTATCACAACAACATGCAAGAAATGTGTTATGAAATTGAAAATCGCATTACCTCCTCATTGCAACATGCAAGAAATTGAAGATCATGGGTCCATCTATGTGGTACTGGGCAGAGTATGACATCATAAAATGTGAATGTGTTTTAACCCTCAAGAATTCCAACTAAAGAACTTATAGGCTGAGATTATAGAGCTGAATGCAAGGGCAAAGAATGCAAGAACGACATGGCTATGGAGCCATCGATCATTTTTGTGAAGTCATCGCTTCCAAAGTCCAAAACCCAGTCACCGTTTCGGGAGGCTGCTGACGATGATGCAGACATCAAAAGATAGGCTAGTATCTGCAATGATACATGGCTTTTCAGAACTTTACAGTCTTCAACACCAATTAATAATTATTACTAAAAATGAAAACATAACTGCGATTTTATGTTTATATCCAGTTTTCTTCACATTTAAAATACCTTCTGCTTGCACCACCCCCACTCGTTTTTGGTGCCATCAAGCTCCTGGACCATAAAGTTGTTGTGATATGTATCGAGTTTATGCAGACCGAAGCCACATATCATATGTATAAGACACATTTCCAAGACCATTCCAACTATAAAAAACATATAAGCACTTGAATATCATGCTAGATTTGAAGGCTAAAAATAACAAAACATATTTGAGGCAAAAACATAGCACCAGGACAAACCATTTGACTGGAGTGTTGTGATGGTAGTCAAAGGATGATTCTTATTGTTTAAGAAGAAAATTGAAGTGCTGAAATTGAATCAAATTCATGTGCTCATCATTTGTATGTGCCCTGTAATAGAAAACGCATTGTGTTTTCCACTAATTTGTAGACTAAAACAACAATAATGAGTTCCATAATCTAATGATGTAAGTATTACATAAAGAAGGATTATTTCCAATAGAGAATTCAATTAGATTTACAAAATGAAACATGAAATATCTACCCCAAATATTTAGCTCCAAAGACCACTAAAAAATTGATCTTTCAAACAGTAAAATTAATTAGGTATCAAGTAGCCATCAAATTTAAATGAAATGCACTAAATCACAAAAAGAAAGGAGGAATGAGAAGAACTTTACATGGTTTCTTCCTCCTGAGATCTTCCTCATATCACAAAAGGGGGAATAATTGACCTATTGCAAATCTTCCTCGGTAGATGATTTCTTAACCAAATATGAATCTTTCAACCAAAAAAATTCCATTAGATATCTAGTATCAATCAAATCTTACAAAATAAATCACAGAATATTTACCCCAAATCTTAAGCTTCACAAACCACTCAAAAAAATTCAGCGAGGTAGCTATGTTTATTTCCATGTGATCGTGGCAAGATCTGAAATAAACAGAACAAAAAATTCAGCCAATTCCATTAGAACATCAAAACGAGCTCAAAGGAGGCATGCAGTCAATCAGTGAATTTTCTCTTACACTGAACCCATTTGGATAAATTTCTATCAATATCATCAGAAACTTTTCTCCCTAATAAAAACAACTACAAAGCAAACGACTCACGTTATGGTCTTGTTTATAATCTTGAATAAGATCATAAGGAATTAGCTTCTTCCCTATAACATTTGATTAATAGCAAACTCAGTAGATTATCAAAATTGCAGGTCAATCACGAAATGTTAATTAAAAGAACAAAATGGACTCATCTTTTCTTCATTGAATCGACAATCCAGTTAACAATGGAGTTCAACTGTAATGAACATAATAAAAAAAATAAAGAACTCGGTTCATTTGGTAACACTTTAATCAAAAAAGAAAATTAAGAATCATTCTAATCGAGAATCCCGGTAACACTTTAACCAGATGGACAACCCATTTGACTGGCCACGGTACACAGTTCATAATCATCTAGAGATAAAAATTAGCATGTGTTGTAGTGATCTACTACTTCTTCGAATCCTGTAATGATGAAGAATCAAGGCCCATGAGGTATCTGTAGCTTACTATCGGCCTCAATTCAGCAGCATAAATAAACAGAAAAATCATCTTGTAATTTAGTTCCAGGTGATCTGAAAGAAACAGCACAAATAAATTTTATTGTTCCCTCAACTCGAGTAGTGCACTAATAAAAGCAGCTTATAAACAAAAAATCTACAGCATTACCTCTCCCCAAGATAACCACCATAGGAGAACAGCTAAAAATCACTGTGCATCACGGCCAGCGAGAGCCAATCCATGCGGTTCATCCCACCCCTCATGAAGTTGATCCCAACGTTGGCTCCGGTAGCTTCGGTGGCACCTTCTCCGACCCACGTGTTGTTTGGGTGCCCATTCATGACTTTGAAGCCAGCATCCCCATGATCTTTGTCATCGCATGGAAAAACCATACAATAAAAAATTAATCATCAAATTAGATCACAGTCGGATTTTTTTGAGATAATATTTTTCACACGAAAGAATTTTTCAATATAACAACGTTGTATAATGAATAATGAAGATTTTTTACAACTAAAAACAGAAAATACTCATTACAATGAAGAGAATTAAAAAGAGATAACACTTATTAAATTGAAGAGAACATACTAATTGCAATTAAGAGACAAATACTAATTGCAATTATGAAACAGCCTTTATGAACCTCCTATATAAGAGAAAATACTAATTGCAATTAGATCAGTGAATTAAAAAGACAATCAATATACCCGAACAGCAGGGTCATCTAACTTTTGTTTTCCATTGCTTCAAGTACCAAACTTCATGTACCATAGCTTATAGAGATTCCAACAGGGATAAAAGGCTATCTTCCAACAAAAAGCGAGTTAACACACCTGAAAAATAACATATTGTGCTAATAAGATCAAAATCCAATATCGACAATACCACATTCAAAAATTACTCAACTTTCACCTTATATTTTAACCAAATGCTAATAGAAATTTGAACAAAATACAATGCTAATAGAAATTTGAACCATTGCATTTGATTGAGAAAAGTTAACATATTAGATTACTCAATTTGGAGGAATATTATTTTCCATAGCAAAACATGGATGTATGTTTTCCTCAAAATCTTCACAATGCTACTCCCAAAGAATAACCTTATATTTTGTCAAGTACAAATCAAGATATAGTGCATGAAGGATCTAAATACAGAATTCTTCAGTCCAATGCTCATAGAATTTTTTTTATACTTCGAAAAGTTGGAAATGCTAATAGAAATATGAACCGTTGCATTTGATTGATAAAATTTAACATATCAGACTTCTGCACTCGGAGGTAAATTATTTTCTCTTCCAAATATGTAAGTATTTTCTCCTCAAACTCTTCACAATGCTACTCCCAAAGAATCACCTTATATTTTATAAAGTACAAATCAATCTTCAATGCATGAAGAACTTAAATAAAAAATTCTTCAGTTTAATGCTAATATAAATTTGAACATTTGCATTTGATTGATAAAAGTTAACATATCAAATTTCCGGACTTGGAGGTATATTATTTTCTCTTCCAAAATATGGATGTATTTTCTCATCAAAATCTTCACTATGCTACTCCCAAATAATCACCTTATATTTTATCTACTATAAATCAAGCTTCAGTGCATAAAGAACCTAAATAGAGAATCCTTCAGTCCAATGCTAATAGAAATTTGAACATTTGCATTTGATTGATAAAGTTAAAATATCAGATTTCTGGACTTGGAGGTATATTATTTTCTCTTCCAAAATATGGATGTATTTTCTCCTCAAAATCTTCACATTGCTACTCCCAACGAATCACCTTATATTTTATCAACTACAAATCAAGCTTCTATGCCTGAAGAAACTAAATACAGAATTCTTTAGCAAACAATGCTACACCCAAAAAATGTTGTTTTCTTTAAAGAAATAATACTATAGAGAAGAGAAAAGAAATTAACAGACAGCTAGTCATTCCAGCATTGAGAGAAAGGTAATCGAATTTTAAAAAATAAAAAAACGAAGCTTCGAAGATTCCCCCCTAACTGCAATACTGAAACCGTTGAGGGATGTTTTGGTTTCCCCCTAACTCATCAAACCCCCCAAAGTGCCCCAGAAACAAACCCAACAAATGCATTTTAATCATAAACCCAAACAAATAACCAAAAAATTGAAAGATGACCTCTAGCATTATCTTTCTTGAGGAACAATAGGCCAATCAACTTACTACAGTATAGTAAAAATCACGTTTATTGTTTGATGGTGGGGTTAGACAGATTAAATGTGCATGTTCTTTATTAAAATCAAGCTTTTATTCTAAAGCACATCCAACTATCGGCAGCTACACGTCCTGATAGATGGACCTAACAAACTTCATACCCATGTTGATTTAAAAACAGATCATTAAAAACAGATCATAAAAGTACCGGCCTCCTCTTTATGAAGGGAATGCCCATGTCGATCTTATCATTTGTTGATAGCCACATGTCCTGTTCTAAAATATTTCTCTACTATCTGAGCATATAAACAACAATAAATTCTATAGTAGAACCAACCTTTTATTCTATATATCAAAAGCAAAACATTAAAAAAACAGAACATTTATGCTTGTTCTTGCCCCTTAAAACCTCAACCTAACAACCAGTATGCTTGTTCTTGCATTATTCTATCTATCATTTTGATTTCATTTAAATAACTTAATAATTATTCATGATTATTTATACCTCTTAAAAAATTTCCTCATGCATCATAACCTTCCCCCATATTCAACCCATCAAAACACCAGCATCACAGCATGAATCATTAAGACACGTATAAATGAAAAAAAAAAATCCAAAACCAGAAAAATATATTTAAAGGTTGGCATTTAACATAGGAACGAAGTGAAATTGGGTTCCTTGTGCATCACATAAGGAATTGCTTGAGGTGAGGCAGGGCTTGACGATCTTGTTGGCCTCATCATTCTGTAAGACTCCACCTTTTTCATTCTGCAAGAACCCAGAAATCAAAATCACATTTTGACCGATAAAGTCACGGAAAGGTCTTACCTTTGGTCCATTGCACCTGGCCTCTTTCATCAAAGCTCCTCCCTCAATCAGTGATGCAAAGAGAGAACTATGGCTAGGGTTAGGGTGTTTGGATCCAAGGATGGTTAGGGTGTTTGGATCCAAGGATCGACCCCTTAGGGCAGCCAACGTTCTACTGGAAGCTTCGAAAAGGTTTGGCTTGAGAGCATGAGCTAGGCTTTGATGTCGCCTCCGGCACAGAGCTGAAGATGCCAACGAAAAAGAGAAAAGAGGCCAGCTCGGGCTGTGGTATTTGGGGAAGGACAGAGGGATCAAATTAGGGAGAAAGAGAGAAAAGCGAGGGAGAGAGATCTGAGTGCGGGCGTAAATTCCCAAATTCAGAAGTTTTCATTCAAAATTCAAAAAAATTTCCCCAATATGTTTTCCCCCGTTATGTTTCCCCCCAAATTCCCACTCTCTTGCATGCGGGACTCACTCTCTTGGTGACTGGGACAAATTCTTAGTGACTGGGACAAAATTCAAAATATGCTCTATTTTATAAAATAGATTAGGGGTTTTAGAGGGGTATTCGTTGCGCACTGGAGGCTCTCTGGTGCGTATTTTCGCGTGATTTTTTGGGGCTGTGAAGACAGAGGCTAGAGTCTCTTGCAGAAGGAATTCTAAGGCTTTTTGAGGAGTTTTGGTGATAGAAATCTCAACTTATACCTTGTATTTCGCGTATTTAGCATGTATTTTGAACTTTTGATCATGTATTTGCTAATGAAATTGAGTTTTCTTCTCTCCATGCATGGCTAGTGCCATCATGTGTTGGTTGTGATATAGTTAGGGTGTTGTAGTCATTGATTTCAATATCTTTTCACCCTATATGCATGTTATAATCACGTATGTCATCGATTTCTATGTATAATCTAATTGAGTGTGTTAATCGGAGACGTGTGCATGCTTAATTGAATATGATCTGAGTAAGACTTATTCGTGATGCGATTCGAGAGAACGTATCGTAACCCGAGAGGGCACTTGTGCGTATTTCCCTTATGAAATCGATATTTTATGTAATTACTTCTTGGCACGATATTCTACGCTTTAACATTATATTTTCCGACGTTCTCATACCTTAGCCTGATGAGACGCTGAGTTATAGAAAAGATATTCAAAATCATCGATTACAAAACCTTTAACGAAATCACAACTGACCCATGCTATGCTTATTGGTTTCTAGATCGACTTTCCCGTACGTATTTTAGTGTTACTTTCATGTTTAATTTTAACCATCATCACGATTACTTCACCTTCGAAAGGTTGTTATGTCTCATCGCTTTGTCAATCTTTAGAAATTAATTCTTTTGGTTTGCAGGTCGACTGTCCCGTGGATTCGACACCTGACTCTACAGGTTTACTACTTGATCGATCTCCTATACTTGGGAGTAGCGCTCACACATTTTGAGACGAGTCAAGTTTTTGGCGCTGTTGCCGGAGACAGCGGTATTTGTTATCCATACTCTCAGTTTCTGTAACGACCTGCTCTTGGGGCCCGTTACTTATTTGATTTATTTGCAGGTCTTGCAGTTTACCAGTGAAATCAATATAGCCACAATCCAGAGATGTACCAAACACTCAACCAGCTTACATACATTATTACAGTCCAAGTTTAAAGTACAACAACAACCAGCACACACACACACACACACACACACACACAAATACATAAAGGAAGTACGAAAAGGAAATATGAAATGGAAATACAAAGTACAACACATACACAAACAAAAACAGCTAAAACTTTGTAGCCTCTGGGTCAGACTCAGGCTCCTCGAACTCTGGGACAACCTCCTTGATCAGGTCGTCGTCTGCCGTTGCCATAAATGGAACCGTAGGTAAGTCACAACAATTCTATATAAAGAAAAGAAGTACTATACAAGTATGACGAAAGTAACTACACACAAACTGACCAGAGTGAAAAGTAAAGTAACTGTACACAACTGAGTGGTAAACGTAACAATACTGAAAGGAGAGAACAACTGTGTGTGGAAGTTTAAGTGTAACAGGCTACTGCTGTAGCTAAAGGTACGAAAAGTAAAGTACGGTGGCTGTACAAGTGTAGAAGGTAAAGTGCATGTACCGTAAAGGAGGTGACCGTGCATGCTACACTAGAACTACATGACTCAAGTAGGAGAGTACAATATGTGACCGTTGAGTTCATCTCTTGCCCAGGTGCGTTTACCCAGACGAATGCCGAAACCCAGGCAACAGTACATGTATTTTGCCGAAACTCAGGCAGCAGGACGGGATGCCGAAACTTAGGCGACAAGATAGGAAGATGGAACTCTAGTCACTTCCGTACTCTCTCAAACTATGAGTTACCTCAATACCCTAGTGATGTGTCAAGTACATGTTTTTTACAGGATGTTCCACAGGATGTTTCACATGTTGCTAGTCGAACCAACACAATTGGTTGACTTTCTTATTGAAAACCAGAAAGTAGGATAAAGACAAGTCCAACACAAAAGATGTTACTTCCGTGCTTCGAGCACGTGGTAGTGTTGTTTAGCACACAATTTACCCAAGTTGATGGTTGTGTGCTACAACCACCAAAGTTGAAAGTTGGTAAAGTAATCTTCGGTTGATTACTTTCCTATTAGGTTAGGTCTCTAGTTCGGTACAAGTCGATAGCCGTTCTGAGCCTATAAGTGGTGTTCTACGAGTTCATACGAGTACATTTAACTAGTTTTCTAAGTTTAGAATCTATCGTGACTTATGAATTTCAAAGCCATCATAGCAGGCTGGGAATGGATCTATGGCTTCCTCTGAAGTTGGTGCACAAGAGTTTGTACCTGCAACACAAAAATAATCAGTTAGAGAACATGACTTTTCTATCTAAATACTCTGATCGTTCTGATTTTTGAAACTGGTTGAAACGGTGACGAAAAACGTTCAAAATTTTTATATAAGCTAAAAATGAATATTATAATTTTACTACAAAAGGAAAATATTTTCAGAAGCCTCTATTATTTTTTATAATTTTTAGAAGCTTAAAAATCCCTTTAAAAACTCAATTTTCTTAAGTAACGTAAAACTTCCGTAATTTCTTTCCAGTGTAATACTAGTCGAAAATACTCGAGTGAGCAGTCAAAACGATCGTCTCGAAGATTACTATAACATATATTTTTATCACATATTAGTGTATGTGAAAATAAAAGGTTACAGATTTTAGAAGGAATTTTACATATTTAAGTTTTTGGCTCAAAAATTATTTCGGAAAAACTAAGCGTCTGATCGAGATGAGAATAGTGCCATTGGATCTAGAATATTATTTCCGATTTTCTGAAGCTAGTGTCACATTTTTTGATGCTTATAATTTTTATTATTAATTTAAAACCATTAAAATCCATTTATAAATATATAAATACGTATTTATACTCAAAATACGTATACGCATATAATAATACGTTTATAATAACTCACCTTCGTTCTCGAATTGCATGAACGGGGGGGGGGATCTGCTGCTGTCGGCGACGGAGCGGCGGGGAACGACGGAGTACGGCGAGGGCGACGACATCGACGGTGAGCGACGAGGACGGATGTGCTACGGGCAAAGCGGCGATGTGGGTGGTGAAGTGGTCGTCGCGAGGAGCAGACAGAGAGCGCTTTGTGGCGTGTCGACAGCGGCGTCGGAGGCGGAGTTGGTTGAGGGGCGGCGTACGCAGCAGTGGGAGCGCTGCTTGGGCTGTCGGAGGGCGGAGCTGGGGCAAAGCGGCGGCGGTGTTTCTCAAGTAAAGGCACCGAGCTGGGGTACAGCGGTCGAGGGCGGCTTCAGGGTTGGACGATGGTGAGGCGTGGGTCGGCCTGGGGTGAGCCTGAGGAGAGAGTGACGGTGTGAGTGGGTTGTGGCGACGTTGTCTTGTCGGAGCATCGAGGAGGGAGGGAGAGCGGACGGAGGCGGTCGAGCTGCTGTCAGAGCAACGGCAGATGCGACGGTAGGAGGTGGCGGTGGTGTTGCGACGTCGAGAGAGAAGCTCCGGCGCTGTTGTGAACGTTGCTGGCGGGGCGTGAGTCAGAGGGCGAGGAGCGTAGGGCGAGGGGTTCGGGGCGTTGGCCGTGCGGACGTCAGAGGCAGCTCACCGTGTGGCTTCGGGGGTGTTCACCGGAGATGAAGAGAGAGAACGTCGGGGAGAGAGAATCAGAGACGGGGTAATGGAGAGGAGCACGGGCATGGGTTGCGTGACCTGGGGCTTGCGTTTGAACGGGAAGAGAGGAGCGTAATTGTGTGTGTTGGGTTTAAAACAAGGTGGGAGTGGGTAGGTTGTTTCGAACAGGGAAAAGAAATAGAGATGGAGAGAAAGATAGAAGCTGTGTGCGTTTGGGTTTTGAAGATGAGTTGGGTTGGGTTCGACTGCGCCTTATTTATAGGGTTAGGAAAACACAGTGATTAAAAAATAATAATAATAGTGTGATGAATTTTGGGGGTTGGATGTTGGATCTCACCCACACCATACGGTGGGTTTAAGTGTGTGCGTGAGGGGGGTTAATTAGGGGTAGATCTAGGGCATTAATAGGGGGTAAAAGTAATTAGTTAAAAGTAGTTTAGTAATTGTAAAAATGTCATTAGTGATTGTAATTAGTGAAAACAGAGGAATACAAGCCCGTTTTCGTATACGACTCCAAAAAATTACGAAAACATACCCACGGGATTGTATCGTCGCGAGGATCGCGAATATGAGATCCATTTTGGGATTTGAGCTATGAAGATAATAGTTTTAGGCAAAAACGTTTAAAAAGAGGGTTTATGAGTTCTAGGTCGATTTGATATCAGAAAATTACGAAATTAATGTGGGGATCCCTAAACGATCATAGGATGCTACTGTAGAAGTTTGAAAATGTTTTGAAGATGTTTGTATAGAAAATTAATTCATTGAGCCAAAATAGTAATAATAGAAAATGAATTTTTATCAAATTTGTTTGAGTATTTGATGAAATCTGAACTTACTAAAATACACCATAACTAGTTTATAGCTTTAAAATATTTTTATAGAAAATTTTGAAATCATTTAAAACTCCTGATCAACCACTACAAAATATCTTTTAAAATGAAATTACGTTAAATACTTAATTTAAATGTATTGTAAAAATACAGGCCGTTACAGTTTCTCTCGAGAAATATTCGGTGAGATCTTTCCATCTTTTAGTTTAGGATTTTTATTTGCTTTCTATTACATAAAAACACATAAAAATATTAAAACATAAAACCAAAAAATAAAATAATTTTTTACTTGTTTATGTGGCATAGATCCCCTACTTCACATAGATTAGTACGAACTGAAAATATGGCAAATAACGATGATGAAACACATATTACACCACCTGCATAAGAAAGACCTTTATTGGAAATTTATATGCCATCTAGGGTGGTGTCTGATTCATGCATAGTTCTACCTGTGGATGCTCATAATTTTAATCTGAAGCCAGGTGTAATTCAACTATTACCATCTTACCATGGTATTGAAAATGATAATCCTTATTTGCATATTAGAACTTTTGAAGAAGTATACTCGACACAGTTGGATGGAAAAATTAGCTCTGATTCTGTTTATTTAAAATTATTTCCATTCGCTCTGAAAGATAAAGCAAAACATTGGTTAAATTCTTTACTACCTAGATCTATCTCCACTTGGTTACAATTGCAAACTGAATTTCTAAAAACATGTTTTCTTTGCAGAGGACCCACGCCTTGAATCGAAAAATAAAGTACACTTACCGCCCAGCAAAACTGTACACTTACAACCTTCCTTGAAGGTCGTAAAGTACTCTCAATGTGGCGTCATATGGAACGATCACTCAGAGTCGAGCACCCAACCATCTGATGTCACGCCCTTCGAAGCACCAACCAATGCATATTCCTCGACTTCAACGCCCTTAACGACGTTGGCAGTTGCATCGTGCTTCCTCTTTTGCCTTTGGGTAGTCTCTGACACAATGTCATCTTTCTTTAAAGAAATCACATTGGTCCTTTGCCACCTTGCACTGTGGGCCTCTTGTAGTATCTCTGGACTTTGATCTGAAATACCTCCTCCTATCTCCACACTTCTCACCACTATGACCCCTTACGACTGTAAGAGCGTCGCTCGAAGCTCAGATGCAGGTGTCCCAATTGTTCTTCTAGAACTCGTTGCTCGTCAGAGCATTGGACACCTCTTCAAATGTGATCGATTCCTTACCATAGGTAAGAACCGACACCAAGTACTCATACTCAATGGGTATAGATTTGAGGAGAATCATCACCTAGTCTTCATTGTCAACCTTCACGTCGATGTTCCTCAGGTCAGTAAGAAGCTTTTTGTAGTAGTCGATGTGTTCCTCCATAGAAACCTCCTCTCGGCTAACTTCAAACCGAAAATATTCTTCTTCAAGTGTAGCCGGTTCTGTATATTCTTCTTCTTGTACTTATCGCAGAGCTCCTTCCAGAACTTGCTTGTATTTGTATCCTCTATATATGGGTATTTCTTCCCTTTTGACAAATACAGGCGGAGGGTACCACATGCACTCCGATTCAGAATTCTCCACTCCTGATTGGACATGCCCGTCGGCTTCTCGTCCAATGCAATATCTTGACCAAGTTGGTTCAAGATATCCATGACTTCGCATCTCCACATACTGAAGTTGATCTTTCCATCAAACTTCTCAATTTCGAACTTTGTGTTATGCACAATAGTCCGGGAAGATGAAGAATACCCAGAAGTCGATGACTTTGGAGAAACGTCTTCGCCATCGCCACTCATCTTCCTCTTCTACATTGATCTCCAACACAGTACTGCTCTGATACTAATTTTTTGTGCGGCGGAGCCTAGCTCTACCAACACAGCACAGTAGAAGACGCAGGATTGTGGAGACCAAGGACAAAAGATCATCAGCGAACAAAGAGTACACAAATAAGATTGCTTTTAGGCCGTGGACGGCCAAGAGGGAACACCGATGAGCTTTATTACGAAAGGAGAGAACAATACAAATCTTCTCTTCGTCCAACGAAGAAGAAGCACACAAGATCTCTCCAAAAGCTCACAATATAATCCCTCGAAGTTGGCTCTCACAAATGGCAGCTCTCACAAAGGATACAAAAGTATTCCACACGGAATCCTAACCTTAAACCCCTATTTATAACCCTAGGTTACAATAGGAGTCATCATTGGCTAGGAATTCCTAAGGATACGAATCCCGACAATTACGGCATCCGATACAATCACCACTCTACGTAATTAATCCCGCCGAAACCTAGTGGGCCAATCGCCGCTTCCTAGTGGGCCGCTTCCTGATGTGCTACCTTCGACCGATCGACCTTCCTTCTGTGTCGAACGACCCAAGTGCCGAGCCTCAAGTGCGAGCCTTCATCCTTCGAGGCTTCAAACGATCGATCGACCGAACAAAGACTCTAACTGCGTTGCAACCGAACGACCCAATGCCAAGCGTTCGACCCTCCGACTCGAATTGATGACTGAACGACCAAATGCGCTGTAGAAGCTACATGCCCAGCATCCTTGTATCTGACTTGTGCAGAATCAGCTAGGTCGAATCCAGGCGTAGTCGAGTTACATCTGCGCAAGATAACTCGTCTGGCATACAACTGCTTCTTCTGTGCCGAATCGAACCAACTTCTTCACAATAATGGTCTAGATGGTGGGCTGCCTACCTGCCTGAGGTCGTATCGCATTGATGGAGTGGGCTGATGACGTGCATTTATATTTCATATATTTACGCACGTTTTCTTCCGTGTTTTTCCGTATTTTACCGCAGTCTTATATTCGTTTTCTCGTGTTTTCTTGTGTTTTCTTGTTTTCTTTCACTTTTCCGTGTTTTCCGTGTTTTGCAGGAGTTTACTGGCATTTGGGGCATAAAACGATGATATCATGTGTCCCCAGAGCAACGAGAGGAGTCACGCGTGATCCAGGGGTCAAACGACGAAGATTGCATCTTTCAGCCCCTCACCCGGTCGGTTGGTCATCTCCAACCGATCGGGTGATGCACCCGTGCACCACCCGGACGCAGCTTGGAGCTCACGAGAAGTCACCCGGTCGGTTCAGTGACCGGGTCAAAAGCTCAAAGTCTCTGGAATTCGGAGCTGATTGCCAACCGAGCGGGTGACCTTCACCTGATCGGTTCACATGTAGCTGAATTCCAATAGCCAAAATCCAATGATCCAACCGGTCTCCTCACCCGGTCGGCACCAAGATCCAACCGACCGTACCCATGCTCCAACCGACCGATTCATCCTGATCGGGTGAAGCCCCGCATCTCGCTGTAATTTTGTGAAGCGGCTCACCCGACCGGTTGACTTGTCAACCAATCAGGTGATGTCGTTTTCTATAAATAGAACCCTATGTTTCCCAGATTCGGGAGTTGGTTATTTTTTGCTGTTTTCTTCATTTTGTGACGGCTGTAATTTTCCAGTTTTTGTAAGTTTTCGGATCTTTGTAAAACTTTAGTATTATCTTAATTGCTTTACTACCATTGCATTTCTATTGTCTGATCATGATTTTTACGGTCCATTTTCATTTAGATCGCTTTTTAATGAATAATTGTGAGTAGTTCCCAAATCTGGGATTTTGGCGGAAACCCCTTCGGGGGCTCTTCCCGATGCGTCCATAGGGTTAAGAAATCGATAGGGATTAGGAATCTAACGGTTACACGGGGTGTTTTATTGTCATCGGTGGGAAAAAGACCGCCTTTGACCGTTGGGCCAAGGGGGAATAAACTTGGCGGTTGACTCCCTAGTCATAGCTCACGCCCTTAGCGTAGACGCCGAATCCTAGCGCGCGGGAGCGGCAGGATGAGACGTTGGGAGTTATCGTTGGGAGCTTAGTGCTCCCGGAGTCGATCGGTGTTAATGGACACGGGAGTGCCCACTGATCGAACCCGGGAAGTCCGGCGTATCATCCTGGGCATCGACCGGAATATCGGGCCCATGGGATGCCGGTACCACTTTCAGAGGCAACGTCTCACCATTAGACCCTTATTCCGATCGCCATCCTACCCGTAGGCCGTGTCGGCGAGAGTCGCTCGTTGGGGTGGAAACCAAAGTCCCGGGTTTTTACTTCATATTGTCTATACCTTGCATTCCTTTATCGTGACAACCCATCATTCGATCCGGGCTAGCTCGCCCATGGGGTGATTTTGATCCTCTTTGACATAAGCACAACCACGCCTCCCTGTGTTCGACACCCAAGCCACACTACAACACCGTGCGCTTGCGGTTACAAATATCTAAACCTCCACCGGTCCCTCGGCCATTTGTAGTTGGCAAACCGGGGGTGACGTCAAGTTTATGGCGCCGTTGCCGGGGAGGCAACGTGCTTGTTATTTTAGGATTTCATGAACCCTAGTGTTTAGCTCTCATCCCTACCTCGCGATAATTTTCGCATTCTTCTTTTTTCCTTTTTATTTTCTTGTTTTTATTTTTATTTTTATTCTTATTTCTTATCTTGTCTGTTTCTTTCCACTTTTCGCTTCACGGGTGTTTGTTGTTTTTCATGCGCAGGAGTTCAAGAAGTCTCGACGACTTGATCCCCGTTGATCCAGAGATAAACGCTACTCTAAGGCGTTTGGCCGACGAGAAGCGAAGAAGAGAGGATCCTGAAGCCATGGGGGAGAACACCCCGCCTCACAAGTCCCTGTTGGAGTACTTGATGACTTCCATCGAGTCCACCTCCGCCATCCGTCCTCCAGCTATTACGGCCCAAAGCTTTGAGCTTAAGCCATCTTTGGTGACGTGGATCCAACAGGATCAGTTTTCGGGTGCACCCATGGAGGGCCCGATTGAGCATTTACACTCCTTCTTGGAGAAATGTGACACCTTCCGGATAAACGGTGTCACAACTGAGGCGATCTGACTAAAGCTATTCCCCTTCTCCTTGCGAGATAAGGCCAAGCTGTGGCTTATGGGGAAGGACCCAAATACATTCAACACCTGGGAGAAGCTCTCAAATGCTTTCCTGACAAAGTTCTTTCCCCCGGGGAAGACCATGAAGCTGAGGAGCGAGATCTCCTCCTTCTCCCAGGCCAGCCACGAGTCCTTGCATGAGGCTTGGACAAGATACAAGGAGATGCAGAGAAGATGTCCCCACCATAAGCTCCCCAAGTGGCAGATCATCAATCTATTTTATAATGGGTTGAGAGACGATTTAAAATCTTCCATGGACGCCGCGTCTGGAGGGTCCTTCATGTCAAGAAGCGAAGAAGATGCCGGGCAAATTTTGGAAAATATGGCATCCAACAATGAACGGTGGTGTGACGAGAGAGCCACACCAAGATCTGGGGGCATCCATAGAGTCGAAGACGTCGACAAATTTTCAAGCAAGTTTGACTTGCTGTCAACCCAGATCTCCGCATTGATGGTAGGCGTCGGTGGCGCTGGTGGTGCCGGTACACAACAGATTGCTGTGGTAGAGTCCGAAGCTTTTGAAGAGTTCGACGGTAGTGACATCTCACCACCGTTGGATCAGGCGAGCACATTATTTTACAATCCTACGGGGAATGCGCCATTTCCACCACGAACCAACTCCAACCCGGCCTACTCTCCCAACAACCGGAATCATCCGAACCTTAGTTACCGGGCGCCTTATCAACAGCCGGCTCAGCAACAACAGCAGATATATCAGCCGGCTAGGCCCCAGCAGCAGTTTCAGCAGCAGCAGCAATATCAACATCAACAACCACCACAACAGTATCAACAGTATGCTCCTAGAAATCAGCAGCCCACCCAGCAGCAATACGGCCAACAAAGGGCCATTTCTCTGGTTGAGTCCCTCTTGACTCAATACATCGCCAATCAGGAGAAGATAAATCTGAAGCTGGAGATGGGAAAAAGAGTCCTCACTGATCAGGTGACCCAACTGGGGTTGCAAGTGGCGAACCTTCAGAGACCACAGAATTTATTACTTCCACAGCCTGAGGTGAACCCTAGGGGGGTAAATCGGACCTTGGCGCTCACACATGAGCATGAGAACGTGTTCGCCATCGTCTTGAGGAGCGGAACTCAAATACCTACGAGAGAGCCCCCCAAAGGACCGAAAGCACCGTTGGTCGTGGAACGACCAACCGAGAAATTAAATGACGACGGTGCTTCGTCACCCAAGCCCACTACTCCGGAGGAAGTTCATAGAGAGGAGAAGAAGAAAGATGAGGAAGGGAACCTAAGAGTGTTCAAGCCCGTTGTGCCTTTCCTACAACGGCTTGCCAAAGCCAAAATCGATGAGAAGTATGTCAAATTATTTGCCATGGTGAAAGATCTGAGCTTACAAATCCCCTTCCTCGAGGCCATCGAGACAATCCATTCATATGCCAAATTTCTGAAAGACTTGGTGACACGGGGATCTAGAAAAGAGAAGGTCGTGTTAACGGCGGAGTGCAGCGCACTCATTCAGCGTGCAAATCCGCCCAAGCTCAAGGACCCCGGAAGTTTCTCCATCCCTTGCTCTATTGGGGAAGTACAAATCCAGAGGGCGCTCGTCGACCTAGGAGCGAGCGTCAGCTTAATGCCCCTATCACTGTACAAGAGAATAGGGATGGGAGACTTAGAGCCCACAGGCATGACATTACAACTTGCTGACCGTTCGGTCAAGTACCCGGTGGGATTAGTGGACGACCTCCCCGTCGATGTGAAAGGAGTACATGTACCTGTTGATTTTGTGGTGATGGACATGCCGGAAGACAAGCACACCCCAATTATTCTTGGACGACCCTTTATGGCAACCGTCGGAGTGTTGATAGACGTGAAGAATGGGAAGCTTTCCCTCAATGTGGGCCAAGAAAGAGTCGAATTTGACTTAGGCTTGTCGATGAAGCATCCGAATCCCCCGGACGATCCTAGTACCAATATGCTGGAGAACGAAGAAGATAGAGCTGTTGAAACAAGTGCTTGGGAAGTACTCTCGAGGAATCCCCCGATAGCTTGGGGGACCTTGGAGAGCAAGTTGGCTCCCCAAAGAATGAAGTTGCTAACGAGGCGGTCACGCGACATGTGATCCCTCCCGGATTCTCTAAGTCTCCTCCTACGAGGAGAAAGGGGAAAGAACCCATGGACCTCACCGGTGATGAGGTCCGGATCCTGAAAAAGATGGCGGTAGATGCCAATTTGAGGGAGAAGCCCTGGATCCTGTCGACAAAGGGAGGGTAGTTGAGCAAATCTTTTTACAGCTGCCGACTACACTAATAGCCATAACCTCTGGAGCCGAAGAGATGCCGAACTTTGGGCATCACCCGTATCGCCCACCATGAACATCATCAACGGGCGTCGAGCTAAACGACGTTAAACAAAAGCGCTTCATGGGAGGCAACCCATGCTCTAAACTTTTACTTCCATTTTTAGGACTTTTTCTTAACTTTATTTTATCTATTTTTATTAATAAATCCAGCCGCAATAACTTTCGTCGTGGAACTTAGGCGATTTTTGGGTTTCTGCAGAAAACAAGGCCCCAACCGATCGGGTGATAACTCACCCGATAGGTTGGGATGTATCAGCTAACAGCCGTGTCAGTGACTAAATGAACCGATCGGGTGAAGAAAGAAGAGACCGGGTGAATAGACCGGGTGACCTGGGGAAACTCTCGAGAAAATTTCAGGGATTCATCAACCGACCGGGTGACAAGAAGCGAGACCGGTTGAGGGATCGGGTGAGAAGCTCTGAATTCTCGGGAAAATGTGTGGAGCGGCGAACCGATCGGTTGAGTTCTCAACCGATCGGGTCGCCTGTAGCGTTTTTTTCAGCATCAAATTTCGACCTAAAGTCAACCGATCGGGTGACAACTCACCCGACCGGTTCGACTTAAAACCTATAAATACCCCCGACCCACCCGTTCACAAACCCTCGCCTGATCTCGCCGTTTCACCGTCGTTTCGTCTCCTCCAAGCACTCAACTGCCAAAAACCCCTCTCCCACAACCTCAATTCCTCCATTAGCCTCTCTCTCCACCTCCCCCTTGCATTTCTCCATCTCTCTCTCTCTCTCTCTCTCTCTCTCTCTCTCTCTCTCTCTCTCTCTCTCTCTCTCCTATTTCGCATTTCCCTTGCCCTAATTCCCAAAACCAACCCACACTTTCGAATTTTTGCTGAAAAAGAGTGCAGTGGCTCCACACTTCTCCGACTGCACAACATTGGGTCATCCACAAGCGAGGAGCTCGAATTTCTACAGGGTAACCTCGCTCTACTTCTCGAATTTCAATTTTTACCCTAGATATTTGATTTTCTTAGTTTTCGTGTGTGTGCACTTTGATAGTACTTTGCACCCATTTGAACCAATCACACACACACATGGCCCGGGAGAGAGATAAAGGGAAGAGTATCATGCGGGAGGAGGAACCGTCTCGAAAGAGACGTAAACAAACACGTCCTCCTCCACACACACGTGAGCTGACACTAGCACCTCCCTCGCCTATCATTCCCCCTGTGGACCCCATGTTGGGCCCGCATGGATACATATTTAGGAACCAAGAGCAGAAAGACTTCTACCACAGACTAAATGCTCGGGAGCACCTATCAACCAAGTTTGCCCACACCCAATCACTCGTCGACCTCGGTGTCTTCACCGAGGTTGAGACTCTTTTTGCTAACCATGTATCATGGTACACCTTAATTAAGTTGTTCCAAAGGAACAACTTACCCTAAAATAACTACCTTGGGGGCTATAAATAAGACCCAAGGGTAAGCCATTTCTAACACCTTTTGCATGAAATTCATGCATGCAACTTCATCCTAGCGAAGCTCTGCAGAAATCCTTTCTCTTCCTCTTTCCAAGTTCTTAATCTAAAATAGAGATTTAGATTGTGGATTAGTAGCCTTACTCCGTTCGTGAGAAGACTCGATCCGTCGTGGCGAATCCAAAGGCAAAGTTCCGAGACTACCGTTCCGCATACGCAAGCGTAAGTCTCCAATTTAATTATCGATCCTAACTCTGTTTTGGCAGGATCCTATATTGGTATCAGAGCCATATGGGTTCGCCCCGGTCAAACCACCGCCCCGTCGAAACTACGAACGAGTCGTTGTCTTTTTCACGAATGGGTCTCCTACCATTACGGATATGGTAGGAACGCTTCGTGATGGAGAGAACGCAGCGGTTGTTCTTTTCACGTTAGGGTCTCCTATCATTACGGATATGGTAGGAACTCTCCGTGACGGGAAGAACCGACCGTTTACGTAGTACGTTATTCATTTTTGGCACACGGCCATTAGGAAATAACTAATTTCTCGACGAACGGGTGCTTCATCGACGAACGGGTGCTTCATCGAGGAAGATGATGGTAGTTATTTCCATCGGGTAAGAGGAAATTTGGTGCATGTGCACCATGGCCAAATGGGCTATGAATGCCATGCATCCCCCCTCCCCGAGCGGAGGGGGTTGGCTACGGCCAATAACCACCGGCGACCACCCCCATCAAGGGGGTGGAGAGTGT
Organism: Scilla litardierei; assembly: GCA_030789695.1. Taxonomy (NCBI): domain Eukaryota; kingdom Viridiplantae; phylum Streptophyta; class Magnoliopsida; order Asparagales; family Asparagaceae; genus Scilla; species Scilla litardierei. The sequence continues at coordinate 169,295,643 of CM061134.1, read as the reverse complement.
GTGTGGCAACCCCATTCAAGGGGGTGGCCGGCCATGGCCAAAGGGGCCATGGCCGGCCAATGCCCAAAATGGCCTTGGCCATGACCGGCCATGGCCAAGCCATGGCCGGCCATGGCCAGGCCGGCAGAGGCCGGCCTGGCCGGCCCTGGCAGAGGCCAGGGCCGGCGCCCTGGCCTCGGCCAGGGCCTGGCCGGCCCTGGCAGAGGCCAGGGCCAATGCCCTGGCCTCGGCCAGGGCATGGCCGGCCCCTGGCCGAGGGGCCAGGGCCCCTGGCCGGCCAGGGCAGAGGCCCTGGCTGGCCCTTGGCCAAGCCCCGGCCAGGGCAGAGGCCCTGGCCGGGGCAGAAGTTGCAGTCCGGAAAATTGGTCGACCAATTTTGTGTTTTTGGTCGACCAATCTGACAGAAGGTCTGGGTCGACTGCAAATTTGTCAACTGACCCATACGGGGTGACAAAAGGCATTGGTCAAACTCGAATGTGTCGATTAGCCCATACGGGGCTAACCACAGTGCCGACTAGTTCATACGGGACTAACGTTTTAATGAAGTTTTTCATTGGGCTCTACTCCTTGAAGATTAGCCATAGTGCTCTACTTCATGCGAGATTAGCCATGTCATTGTGCTCTACTCTACGGAGATTAGCCAATGTACTTGTGACGTTGTGCTCTACTCTACAGAGATTAGCCACGTGCTTTCAAATTTTTGAAAAAGATGTTTTCAAATAGGTTATGTCCCCGTCCTTAATCGGGATAGCGCAATTTAGAATTCCAAGTCCTACCACGATCCGGCCATGGTTATCTAACCCATGGGTGTGTAGAACAGGTCTCGTGGCTTGGCAATTGTTGCGTTAAAATTCTTTGCGCAAACTCTCACCTATTCTATTTTGAAAGATATGTTTTTCAAAGTATTTTTCCGCTGCTAATACCATACGGGTATTATTTCTGATTTCTTTTTACTTGAGATAAGTAAGAGGGATACTTTGAAAGTTACTTCTAGATGGTAGTTGTGAACGTAGTGAACTTCTCGATTCTAGAGTAACATTTCAACGCATCCAAGGAACTTATCAAGTGTTTAAAGAATCGAAACTTTATGCATAGAATTTTGATCGTGTTTTTCATTCTCTTTGCAGTTTTTTGAATCGAATATGTCTACCGCTTCTAAGAACATTGTCGTAGAGCTTAACAAAGGTGAAAAGCTCAACGGCGACAATTATAAACTTTGGTCAATTAAAATCCAATATGTTTTGGAGGAGCAAGATGTGCTCGAAACACTCCAAAACATAATGGAAGAACCTGAGTTGGGCAATACGGCCCAACACAAGAGGGACCGGGAAGCTTATGATACTTGGACTCGAAAGAACAAAATAGCACGTATTACGTTACTGTCCGCAATGGACAATGACATAATGCGTCTATTTCGGGAATTCGACCTAGCCAAAGACATATGGTCTGAGCTAGAGATAAAGTTTGGTGGAACTTCGATTACCAAACTCCGCTCCTTAAACATTCAATTTGATTCGTACAAGATGCGGCGAGATCATTCTATGAAAAAGCATCTCCGCCACATGGCGAATCTTATATCTGAATTAAAGGATGCGGGTGTTACGCTGTCTGACGAACAACAGATCCAAGCAGTCATTCGTTCACTCCCAGATAGCTGGGATAACATGAAAATGCATCTCACTCATAATGAGTGCATTAAAACTTTAAGCGATGTATCGAAACACCTCGAACTCGAGGAAGAGCGGATTCAAGCCGCAAAACCAAGTGCAGAAGTGCACGTGGCCGCTAGTTCCTCACATGGAGGAAATAAGCGGAAGAATAAACGCTTAAGGTTTGTGAACGAATGAATGCAAGAACCGGAAACCTCAAAGAAGACAAAGAACAAAAAGTGGCAAAAGAATGTGCACTCAAAGAAGAAAAACTTGAAGAAGATCAAGTGCTTTAAGTGCAACAAGTACGGTCACTTCGCCCGTACATGTACGGATGGAAGTGATAAGGTAACTTGTAGGGCTAGTTACATATGTGTTTCTAGTTCCATGTTTCTTGCTGAATCTAACTATTTTTGGTTGATTGATTCAGGGGCCACAGACCACGTAGCGAAGGACAGAAGGTTCTTCGTAGAGTATCGAAGGATAACTCAAGGAACAAAGTGGATATACGTCGGTAACAACACTCGTGTTGAAGTCAAAGGCGTCGGAACATGCAAGCTAGTTCTCGACAACGGCCGGACTTTATTATTGCACGACGTCCTCTTTGCTCCAGATATTAGAAGGAATATCGTTTCCGTGGTCATGTTAATGTCTTTAGATTATGAGTGGAGGTTCTATAAACAATATGTTGACCTTGTTTGTAATAATTCTTTGATTGGTTCTGGTAATATTTGTAATGGATTAATTGTTTTAAATACAATGTATGATGATTCTTCTTCCATTAATGAAAGTTTCCATTTGACAAATGCTTCTAACTCTGAGTCTGAGATCATTTGTTGGCATGCAAGACTTGGTCATATTGGACCAACTAGAATGGATAGACTTGCCAAAAGTGGCTTGCTATCTAATGTTTCAAAAGTTGAAATGTCAACTTGCGAACATTGTCTTGTAGGGAAAACTTGTCGCAAGCCGTTTGGAACTGGCACAAGAGCCGAAGTTCCATTACAGCTTATCCATTCGGAAATTTTTGGTCCAATGAATGTTAAGACAAGACGCGGGAAGTCCTATTTCATCACATTCATTGATGACTTCACCCGTTTCGGACATATCTATTTGATATCCCACAAAAGTGAAGCTTTGGCTTGCTTTAAAAAACTATATGAGTTTAGTGGAGAATCAATTAGATCGCAAGATTAAGGTTTTGCGAACCGATAGGGGCGGTGAATATCAATCAATAAGTTTTAAGGAACTTTGTGATGAAAAAGGCATAGTACATCAGGTAACTATGCCTTACACTCCGCAACAAAACGGTGTTGCGGAAAGAAGGAATAGGACATTGATGGAAATGGTCCGATTAATGATGTCTCAGGCAAATTTGTCTATCACCTTTTGGGGTGACGCATTATTGACGGCAGCATTCATCTTAAACCGTGTACCCTCGAAGTCGGTAAGTTCTACTCCTTATGAGTTGTGGAACAATAGAACTCCAGACTTAAACATTCTAAAACCTTGGGGTTGTGCCTCTTACGCACATTTATCCTCTCACAAATATGGCAAACTTGGGCCACGTGGGAGGAAGTGTATCTTCATCCGATACGCTGAAAACTCCAAAGGATATGTTTTCGTCGGTCAAGAGGACAATGGGGGTCTAATAGAATTCGAATCGAGGGATGTTGTCTTCTTGGAAAAAGAGTTTCCAAGACAGGGTGAGATAAGTCAAGACTTATCCTTGTTTGAGACTTGGGATCAAGAAGGATCGGAACGTTCGAGTGGGAGAATTCTTGGTGAAGAAGAAAATACGTTTCAAACTTCACCAATGGATGATACGAACGATACCAATCCTATTCCGAGTGGGAGTGATGTTATTCCAAGTGGGAGTGATGTCATTCCAAGTGGGAGTGATCAAACTCAAACAAGACGTAGTAATCGAACGAGGCTAACACCTCTGAGATTTGAGGATGAATTTCCTCAAACATTCATGACATTACTACAAGATGATGACGAACCTGCAAATTTCAAACAGGCCGTCACATGCCCTGCTAAAGATAAATGGATGGCGGCAATGGAAGAAGAACTTCAATCCATGAAAACAAACCAAGTCTGGGACTTGGTTGATTTACCTAAGGGACGTAGAGCCATTGGGAACAAGTGGGTTCTCAAAATCAAGCATAAGGCTGATGGCTCCATCGAGAAATATAAAGCTCGCCTTGTTGCGAAAGGTTTCACGCAACAGGAAGGAATAGACTACGAAGAGACTTTCTCTCCTGTCGTGCGTTTTACCTCCATTCGCTTAATTCTGGCAATGGTGGCTTGTTTGGACCTCGAGTTACATCAGATGGATGTAAAGACTGCTTTTCTTAACGGAGAACTAGATGAGGAGATCTACATGGAACAACCAAACGGGTTCATACAAGAAGAAAACAAACATAAGATTTGTAAACTTCGTAAATCCATATATGGTCTTAAACAATCCTCAAGGCAGTGGTATATGCGCTTTCAAGAAGTCGTTTTGTCGTATGGTTTCTCCATGCTAGACGAAGACAACTGCGTATATATTAAAAGGATTAAAAACAAGTATGTAATTATGTCTCTTTATGTAGATGACATACTTATAGCCGGAAATGATAAGCGTCTTATCTTGGATATCAAAGCTTGGCTTTCATCCGTCTTGAGATGAAAGACATGGGTGAAGCTGCATATATCCTTGGGGTTAAGATCTCAAGGAATCGTTCCAAGAAACTTCTTTCTCTCTCTCAAGAGACATATATAAAGAAAGTTTTAGAACGGTTTAATATGCAGGACTGCAAGCCAATTGATACTCCAATAAGCAAAGGCGAGGGTCTATGTTTGGAGATGTGTCCCAAAGATCCAAAAGAAAAGAAAGCTATGGAAAAAGTTCCATACTCCAGTGCTGTCGGGAGTCTGATGTACGCCATGATGTGTACCAGACCGGACATTTGCTATGCTGTTGGTATGGTAAGCCGTTACCAATCCAACCCATGACAAGCACACTGGAAAGCGGTGAAGAGGATATTAAGATACCTCAAAGGGACTGCGGACTATGCGTTATGCTATCAAGGCAATACCTTGAGACTCGAAGGCTATACCGATGCTGATTGGGCAGGTGATCTCGACGAGCGAAGATCTACCTCAGGCTTTGTTTAATTGCTTGGGAATGGTGCAATATCCTGGAGCAGCAAGAAGCAAACCTGCATCGCCTTATCAACCATGGAAGCCGAATTCGTAGCATTCAGCATGGCGGTCCAAGAAGCTGTTTGGCTTAGGAAATTCTTAGACAGGCTGACGAATGCCTCTGACTCGAGCACTGTTCCTATATACAGTGATAGTCAAGCTTCGATTGCCTATGTCAAAGATCCTAAATTTCATTGTAAGACCAAACACATTGACATTCGATTCAAGTTTGCGAAGGATTATGACAAACGGAAGGAAGTAGACATAGGATACATATCCACGCATGAGATGATAGCGGATCCCCTTACTAAGGCGATCCCCAGAGATGTGTTTTTCAAACACTTATCATCTATGGGAATGCGTAGGTGTTGAGCTGTATCATGTAATATTTCCCATGTCTATAGAAGATCAAAATTTAATTTGCATACAAGTTTCTTACAAATGATTTTATATACATTTGTGTTTAAGTCTCAGCTATTTTTATGTGTATGTCGGACAGATTAAGGTTGGCTCTCTCACATGAGCAACCGCCTTATCTTATCAGATGGATAAGATAGAGATGAGACTAGTTTAAAGTCAAAATCATTAGACAAATGATTTAGAGTCATGACTTAAACAAGATAGTCGAATGAAAGATCTGCATCATATGGATGCTTACAAAAGATCTGAGATCTGTATCACAAGGATATTTGAAAGAGATCTCATAGGATTTTTTAATCCTATCTGTCTTATGCAGGATGAGAGTCCGTGAATATTTCACGAGTAGTAAGGGGACTCAAAAAGATAGGCACTGTGGTGTCTGATCTTTCATCCGTACAACATCATTAAGACATACTCTCCCTGGGAAAGGAGTGATGTTGTAATACGTGTTCATACCACGTATGCATTTCGACCACTGAGTTAGTAGCAATAGTGTTTGCTATTATGTGAGACTCAAAGGCCATACGGGTCTTAACTCTTACCCTCAAGGACTCCAATTGGTTCCTTTAGATTTGACGAGATGATCGCTATCTTAGCGTGTTGCTAATGGGCTATGATAATTCGGCTCGGCGGGGCACGTTAGAAAATCGAATCAAGTCAAGATCAGAAGGTTCGCAAGAAGAGGAAGATTGATTTCATAGTCGCATTTTGACTTTAATGATTCAAAGCTGGCCAGCCAATTGTAATCCAGATGGGATTCAATTGTTGAATATAAAGTATAAGAAATGTGAAGAAATAATCTAGGGTAAAGCATGCGTTGAACTACTCAACTTTGCACCTTCGAGGTCGTTGTGTATCTCTAACAAGTGCACAACAACAGACTCTACGCGCATGACGGTCGCACGGTCTATTTCTCGGTATGATAGATGAAAGAACTAAGGGAAAGACGTTCTCTTACAATCCCCTCAAGTGTGAGTGGGAGATGTTGGATATGGAAGACGTTTGTACACCCTTGTGGGGGATGTACGAGGGAATACGGACCTCGAACGTCGCGTACACGAAGTCGTGTACAAAGGGAATCTGTTCCCTTGCGGAGAGGATCTCTGGATGAGTGGGAAAGTCTCATTATATATGCATAAGTGCATGCGACATATGGCTAATAAAGGGGGAATATTTTAAGCTTATGTTGTACCATGCATATGGTACAACTTAAGCTTATAATGTGCCATGTATCATGGTACACCTTAATTAAGTTGTTCCAAAGGAACAACTTACCCTAAAATAACTACCTTGGGGGCTATAAATAAGACCCAAGGGTAAGCCATTTCTTACACCTTTTGCATGAAATTCATGCATGCAACTTCATCCTAGCGAAGCTCTGCAGAAATCCTTTCTCTTCCTCTTTCCAAGTTCTTAATCTAAAATAGAGATTTAGATTGTGGATTAGTAGCCTTACTCCGTTCGTGAGAAGACTCGATCCGTCGTGGCGAATCCGAAGGCAAAGTTCCGAGACTACCGTTCCGCATACGCAAGCGTAAGTCTCCAATTTAATTATCGATCCTAACTCTGTTTTGGCAGGATCCTATAGTTTGCCCACACCCAATCACTCGTCTACCTCGGTGTCTTCACCGAGGTTGAGACTCTTTTTGCTAACCTTGGTTGGTTGGCCTTCCTGAATGCCTCTGCGGTATCCTACCCGTCACTCACCCTAGAATTCCTTTCCTCCCTTGTTTGTGAGTCGGGGTCGACTGTCACTTTTCGGGTGCGTAACCAATCCATCCGCACCAACCTGGATACCATCTGTGATATATTTGGTTTCCCTATTCTTGGGAATGACGCTATCCGACACTATGGATATCCCCCAGAATTTGACGTCGATAACTTTTGGTTCCGCCTCACTATACTCCGTCGCTATCCCCGGGGTAATGCCAAGGCCTCCTCCATCATCCATCCCATATTTCGTCTGGCCCATTGGATCATATCCTCTGCATTTTTCCCGCGGGATGAGTCAGGCACCGTGACTATCCCTGATCTTTTTATTCTTTTAGGGCTATGACTTTTCCCTTTGTTCGTGACGATGATGGAGTTAGCTTTAGGGCCCCTAATGTCCCTGTTCATGCTGGCGATTGGCTTGTTTACAAGCTTCTCGAGATTAGCAGGGCCGGGAAGAGCAAGATCTGCTGTGGGGGCATTATCACTATTATTGCTTCTTACCCCCCGTTTAATATCCATATCCCCCGTGGTCTTCCCATCGCCGCAGGACCCTTACGTCTAGATCTTGACGTCCTGCGGCACAGTCATATGATTAAGCCCCGCCCCAACGGTCGCTTCGAATTCAATCACGACCACTTCCGTCGCACCCACACCACCTTCTACCTCCTCCACCGTCACATCATATGTGCGCCGTAGGAAATTACCGGTGCGCTCCAAATCTCTCCCTCCGCCACCCACTACCGTCACCATCACGTCTTCTCCCCCCATTTCTATCCCTTCTACCACCGCTTTGATCGCCATCCTTCCACCACCACCCACCTCCACCGACACTCTACCCATCGTTCACACCACCACTGCACCTATTCCCCCACCTCTGTCCCCACTTCTCCGCACACCCCCCCGCATCCCCCGACCACCCAGTCCCACCCTCTTCCGAGGAGGGCGAGGATTCGCCTTCTCCTGATTTTTGATTTCACTTTGTTTTTTTGACATCCCCCTTGCATATTTCTGCACTTTCACGTTCATATCTCATTGCTAGCATCGTCATGTCTAGCTTGGGGGAAGTCTATTTTGGGTGTGTTGTCGTGTTTTGTTTTTGTGTGTGTGTTTGTTTTATTTTTGTGTGTCGTGTCATTTTATTTTTCTTTTTATTTTTCTATTTTCGTGTCATGTGGTTTGATTTTGATTTTTCTTTATTTTCAGTTTCGTATCTGTGTTTTCCATGTTTTTCATTTCTTTTTGTGTCGGTGTGTATTCCCCCATTTTCATTGCCCTCCCGTACTCACTCTTATTGCATTGAGGGCAATGCAAGCTTCAGCTTGGGGGAATCGCACTTTGTGCGTCATTTGAGTCTTTCTTTTTCGTTTTTGTGTCGTTTTCATCGTGTTTTTAATTTTTCTTCTCTTCTTTTTATCTCTTTCTCCTAGAGATGAACCCTATGATGAATTGTCACGAAAATCACACGCACACCTTGCACGGCTTCGATAATCACATTCACTAACCCTAGGATATCGAGTCCTCTTGCATTTCTTGCATCGCGGGTCCACTTAGCTTTTTGTGAGTCGTGCGTCGTGCCTAGCTGTTTGGTGTGCTTCTACTTTGTGATTTTACTTTATATACCTGTCCAGGAATGACCCCCTAGATTATCATGCTTCGATTTGAATATGCGGTATTTATTTCCCCGTTCTGCTTCTGCATGCTATATATATATCGTGTACTTCATTTTGCATGTGTCGGGATTCCACAATTAAGGACTAGGATAACCCATTTAGCCCATGCTCTAATTAGCGAGAATAGTTTCCTTTGCCCAAGTGTTTAGATTTCGATTTCTTTTTTATTTTACTTGGTGTAAATCCACTCGTCGTGTACCGTTCTTCCACTTGGGAGAGTACACGTGTATATATCCCTATATCCAAAAATCCAAAAAGGAGAGAAAAGAAAAACCCAGAAAAAGGAAAGAAAAAAAATATGTATATCCAAAAATCCAAAAAAAAAATACAAATGCCCAAAAACCTAAAAATTTCCAATGTGAATATTTTTCCTATCTATCGAGAATAAGGGGAAGGCGAGAATTTGCACTGAGTGTTCTACTCCACATCTTCTCAACCTCCATCATTTTCGAAAACACTTGGCTTAGGAACTTTTTAGCTATTATCTAGGCTATAGTGTGGTGATTTCCTTGACCCTAGTTGTGGAGTCCCTGACGCATGATATGTTTCGATTCTCTCTATTCTCATGCATGCTTGAACTATATATTCACCGCTTTATTCAATTCGAATCGACATTTGGGTCATTTCCTGGATTTGTGTATATCGAGCTTTATCGCACATCGTAGACAGTGACACCGTCTGCTAGCGTACGACCACACTCACTCGCGCTTCACCGTGTGGGCCCACGGTACTTGTCTGGACTTGTACTCCTTGGTTTAGTGATGTGATTTGAAGTTTGCCTGCTTGGTGTGTCGTTTTTGATTTTGTTGGCCCTGATGGGAGATCTAGGATATAGAGTTTTCTTTTTCCCTCTTTCTCTCTATTTTCTCCCTTCGAGCTCCTACTCTCACTCGTCTTCCTCGAGGACGAGGAAGAGTTCAGCTTGGGGGATTTTGACGTGCGTTTATATTTCATATATTTACGCACGTTTTCTTCCGTGTTTTTCCGTATTTTACCGCCGTCTTATATTCGTTTTCTCGTGTTTTCTTGTGTTTTCTTGTTTTCTTTCACTTTTCCGTGTTTTCCGTGTTTTGCAGGAGTTTACTAGCATTTGGGACATAAAACGATGATATCATGTGTCCCCGAAGCAACGAGAGGAGTCACGCGTGATCCAGGGGGTCAAACGACGAAGATTGCATCTTTCAGCCCCTCACCCGGTCGGTTGGTCATCTCCAACCGATCGGGTGATGCACGCGTGCACCACCCGGACGCAGCTTGGAGCTCACGAAAAGTCACCCGGTCGGTTCAGTGACCGGGTCAAAAGCTCAAAGTCTCTGGAATTCGGAGCTGATTGCCAACCGATCGGGTGACCTTCACCCGATCGGTTCACCTGTAGCTGAATTCCAACAGCCAAAATCCAATGATCCAACCGGTCTCCTCACCCGGTCGGCACCAAGATCCAACCGACCGCACCCATGCTCCAACCGACCGGTTCATCCTGACCGGGTGAAACCCCGCATCTCGCTGTAATTTTGTGAAGCGGCTCACCCGATCGGTTGACTTGTCAACCGATCGGGTGATGTCGTTTTCTATAAATAGAACCCTAGGTTTCCCAGATTCGGGAGTTGGTTATTTTTTGCTGTTTTCTTCATTTTGTGACGGCTGTAATTTTCCAGTTTTTGTAAGTTTTCGGATCTTTGTAAAACTTTAGTATTATCTTAATTGCTTTACTACCATTGCATTTCTATTGTCTGATCATGATTTTTACGGTCCATTTTCATTTAGATCGCTTTTTAATGAATAATTGTGAGTAGTTCCCAAATCTGGGATTTTGGCGGAAACCCCTTATGGGGCTCTTCCTGATGCGTCCATAGGGTTAGGAAATTGATAGGGATTAGGAATCTAACGGTTACGCAAGGTGTTTTATTGTCATCGGCAGGAAAAAGACCGCCTTTGACCGTTGGGCCAAGGGGGAATAAACTTGGCGGTTGACTCCCTAGCCATAGCTCACGCCCTTAGCGTAGACGCCGAATCCTAGCGCGCGGGAGCGGCATGATGCGACGTTGGGAGTTATCGTTGCGAGCTTAGTGCTCCCGGAGTCGATCAGTGTTAATGGACACGGGAGTGCCCACTGATCGAACCCGGAAAGTCCAGCGTATCATCCTGGGCACCGACCAAAATATCGGGCCCATGGGATGCCGGTACCACTTTCAGATGCAACGTCTCACCATTAGACCCTAATTCCGATCGCCATCCTACCTGTAGGCCGTGTCGGCGAGAGTCGCTCGTTGGGGGTGGAAACCAAAGTCCCGGGTTTTTACTTCATATTGTCTATACATTGCATTCCTTTACCGTGACAACCCATCATTCGATCCGGGCTAGCTCGTCCATGGGATGATTTTGATCCTCTTTGACACAAGCACAACCACGCCTCCCTGTGTTCGACCCCCAAGCCTCACTACAACACCGTGCGCTTGCGGTTACAAATATCTAAACCTCCACCGGTCCCCCGGCCATTTGCAGTTGGCAAACCGGGGGTGACGTCAGCTGACCCTGCCAAGCGGGTAGCGCTCGGGCCTACGTGGCTAAAGAAGCAGACCTCTGGTGGTGAGGTATTCCTGAGGAGTTGTGCCACTGAGGAGAAGACCTCGGAGGGATTGTCTCGGCTGTTTGAAGGTGGAGACCGTTCCTGTGGAGCGTAACTGCTGAGGGAGTCGACCTCGCGGAGGTTGTTCTTGTGGAGCGAGGCTACCAAGGGAGCGAGATCTCAGCTATTGAAGTATGCTGGCACGGAACCGACCTCAGGTAGCGAGGTTATTCTTGAAGAGGGCCTTTTGTCTAGGAGTTGTTCTCACGAAGACTGTCCTGTATAGACGTGCTGCTGAAGAGGCCTACCTCAGGGATCGAGGTCTTTCTGGAAGAGCAGAGAGTGCCGACCTCGAGAAGGTCATTCTTGCTAAACTGTGCTGTGGCCAGGTAAAGCGGGCCTCTCAAGTTGATGTCAGGAGGTCCCTGATGGCAAGTGAAGCTCGTGACGGGTCCCACTAGGCCTCAGTCCAAAAACAGTGTCGACAACTGGTTAACTGGAGGATAAACTGCAGTTTGATTTCCATTGGAGTAAAGTTATTTTGTTTCTCTAAGGCATAATAAAGAAATGCGGGCTCTTCCTATGTTACCAAAGAAAGAATTAGCATGGATGTTGACACGCAATCTCAAGGTTTATCATGTCGGCAATTCCTTAGAGCCCGTGAATACACAGTCGATAGAAGAACTATCCGCAATCTCAATGTACTGCAGGCAACGAATGACATGCCAACTGTAGATCTTCGTATCTATCTGAACTTGGAACTAAACGGTGAGGTCCTTCTCATCAGACTCTGACGTGCACAAATGCCCGGAACATACGCCAACATGTCCCTCTTAATCAGACGTCCCTAAACCCGTGAATAGAAGGAAACAAATCGCTCAAAGTCAGTCAGTCGAGAAACTAATTAATTAAGCATATCCCTTAAACACCCATTGTATGATAACACAACACGTCGTTATCAGTAATTTCATCGAAGTAATGCACATTAGAGAACAAACTAAGCAGAACTATACCAGAAGAAAACAATGTGGATGAATAGAAAACTCAAGATCCCCATATCAACATAATAAGAACTTCGTCAACTGTTCAGTAAAGACAATAGCTGCAGCCTGCAACTTGTGTTGATGCACACAAGCCACCAAACCCCATATTCGGTGCTCAGCCAAACTGCACGTGAATCAAAGAGAACAACTCAACTTGCAATTTGTTACACTTTCATCCTACGGAGACACCCTACTTGAAAGCCGTATATAGACAAACGTATCGACTGCTCGGAGCACAGAATTGTAAAAGGGTGAAGAGATAGAGAGAGATCCATGCGAACTATATTGTCATCAATATCATCACTATGTCCCCTTCACTAGCAATCAAAATTTCGTGGCTGCATGAAACCACTCCCGTGACCCTCCCTGGACCCAACTCTTCACATCGAAACAAAACGTCTCCAGCCCCGGAAAACGCTAAAGAAAGCAACTCCTCAACCTCAACTTATCCTACTCTGTTTTGCCCCGTCATTTTTTTCAAGCCCACAGTTGGCTTGATGATGCTCTATTTAACTGCAGAATTGCTCCTTCCTCTTTCTATAAATTCTGAACATGAGTCCTTAAGTTGGGAAACAATAAGGCCTGCATACAATGGATAGCCGTCTCGGTATCAGTCTCAATATCGGAAACTGCTGCTTACAGCTGCTGCTTGCATTCTGTTGCATTTTACTCTGCTCTTATGCGCACAATGAGAAGCAATTCCAATCCGCGATGGTAGTCGGAACCGTCTACTGCGACACATGCTTCCAGCAGCCGAACTCAAAAGCTAGCCACCTCGTTTCAGGTTCGCTCATCTCTTTCTACCCATCTGGCTTCAAACATGAATAGTTGGCATCAAACATTGTGCCTAGCACTAGCTCGATTTCTCCGCAGGTGCTTCGATTGCGGTTGAATGTGGAGATGGCACGGGAAAGCCCAGCTTCAGAAACGAAGCGAAGACAAATCGGCATGGGGTATTCAGAGTCCGTCTGCCCGCAAGTGCAAGCGGGCACGTCGACAACATCAAGTCCTGCTCGGTGAAGCTGATCAGTAGCAACGAACCGTACTGCGCCGTGGCTTCATCCGCCACGTCAACTGGCCTCCGCCTCAAGTCCAGGAGGAATGGCCTCCATGTGTTCTCTGCAGGGCTCTTCACCTTCAAGCCACTGAAGCAACCACACCTCTGCTACCAGGAACTGAAACATTTTGGGGAACAGAAGACATCACAGCCTGCGTTGTTGTTTCCCCCTCTGATTCCTTTCATTCCTTCGCCGGGGATTTTGCCACCAACCCCTCTAATACCACCCCCCTCACTTGTTCCTCCAATCATCCCTTCACCGCCGCCGTCAATCGTGCCACCAATCCTCCCTTCACCGCCGCCGTCGATTGTGCCGCCGGTGCCAACCATTCCATTACCCTTGTTGACTCCGCCGCCGCCGCCAGCCTCTCGCTTCCCTCCACTCCCGTTTCCGCTCCCACCGAATCCTGTATTCCCCGGTAACCCTCCGGCCTCCCATTCAGCAGAAACCTCACCATGACTGCGTTGTACCATTGTGACCAGGAGGACTGTTTGTTACCAGCAGGTTGAGAGTCTCGGTTCTTTGTTTTTAGATGAGAACTAGTGCATGTATACATGTAATAGCACAATATTATGCGTTTGCTTTCAGATATGCAAAATTTCTGTTTGTTTGAATGTGAAGAATATTAATGGCCATAGAAATTCTCGGCACTTTTTCTCCCTGAACTATTGATGCAGTCAAGATACATAGCTTGCAATATAGCATCATGCTTGGATAATGCATCAAGCTAATCCGCTCTTTTGCATTCTAAGTCAAATAAGTTGGAATTAATCTTGTTGTTTGCTTTATGTAAATTAATTAGGAGGTTACCTACTAGTGGGGAATACCAATAGTCACCTTTATTAGGAGGTTACCTACTAGTGGGGAATACCAATAGTCACCTTTATTAGGAGGTTACCTATTAGTGGGGAATACCAATAGTCATCTTTATTAGGGGGTTACCTATTAGTGGGATATGAAGAGATGCTTTGTAATTAGGTTTCGGCTATAAATATAGCCTATTTTGATAATGAAATCATCGGAGAAAAACCTTTACATCCTCATCTCATTTTTGATTGTTCTATCTTCCACATTTGGTATCAGAGCCACACCTAAATTTCTCAGCCAAAAAGAAATGTCTTCTACATCCTCAGCAATGTCTGACACGGCGACATCGAAGTTCTCGATGAAGGATGGGTCGATGACCATCCATTATCCTTTGCTTATGAAGGATAACTACTCGTCGTGGGCATTGAAGATGCGGGTTTTCATGGGCGTGAATGGAGTTTGGGATGCGATCGAACCAACAAGTGAAAATGATGCGGTGGATAGCAAGAAGGATTCGATGGCGTTAGCCGCCATCTATCAAAGTATTAGCGAGGAGACGCTAATGCTGATCTCGGAGAAGAAAACGGCCAAAGAAGCATGGGAGATGCTAAAGACAATGCACATGGGCGTGGAGCGCGTCCGAGAAGAAAAAATTCAAACCCTACGATGGGAGTTTGAACGTCTTCGCATGGAAGATGCGGAGACGGTCGATGACTTTGCTACGAAGTTGACAACCAACGTCAACAGGATCTGTGCATTGGGAGACAAGGTCGAAGAGACCTGTGTCGTCCGGACGCTTCTCCGTGCGGTTCCCGAAAAATTCCTGCAAATCGTTTCTACGATGGAACAATTCGGGAACTTGAAGACCATGACCATGGAGGAGGTCATTGGGTCTCTGAAGGCCCATGAAGAACGGCTCTCTAGCCGTCAAAGACCCACCAATGAGAAGGTGGAGGAGCAGGTTCTACTGACGGAAGCCGAATGGAAGGCAAAATATGATGCCGCATCAAGCTCGTCGAGGGGACAAGGTGGTGGGCATTATTTTCATGGGCGAGGCCGTGGCCGTGGCCGTGGCCGTGGCCGTGGACGCAATGATGGGCGTGGTGATGGACCAACTCATCAAGAGAAGACTCGGGACAAAAGCAAACTCCAATGTTACAAGTGCAGCAAGTTCGGGCACTTTGCAAACGAGTGCCGTTCCGAGAAGACCGGAGACAAAGCCCACTTTGCGAAGTGAGATGATGATGCGCCAGCTCTTCTCAAAGCCGAGTTGTGTGAACTCGGACATTCGGAGGAGCAGGAGAATGTATTGATGCTCAACGAGGAGAAGGTGATGCCAAATCTTCATGCAGTTGAGGCGTGGTACCTCGATACCGGGGCTAGCAATCATATGACGGGTTGCAAGGAGAAGTTCTCCGACCTAGATGAAAGCATCAAGGGGAACGTAAAGTTTGGTGATGAATCCGTCGTCAATATTTGTGGGCGTGGAACTATCTTGTTCCAATGCCAAAATGGGCAACATCTCACGTTGTGTGATGTTTATTATATCCCGAAGCTCCGAAGCAACATCGTGTCCATTGGACAACTTGATGAACACGGATGTGCAAGCACAATAAAGGATGGCTCTCTCAAGATCTTCGACAACACAGGGAGGCTATTGGCTAATGTGAAGCGGAGTCGAAACAGGTTGTATGCTCTTGATCTTCGCCTTGCCGAACCCATGTGCTTGATGGTGAACCTCAAGGAGAAGTCGTGGCTATGGCATGCACGCTACGGTCACTTGAACTTTCCGGCGCTAAGGAGCTTAGCGCACAAGAAGATGGTTGAAGGCATGCCAGTCTTGGGGCAACAAGATCAACTGTGTGATGGGTGCTTGGTCGGAAAGCAACATCGCACGCCATTTCCATCCTCCTCGATGTATCGTGCGGAGAAGCCCCTTCAACTTATTCACGCCGATCTCTGTGGACCGATCACACCGGTGACACCGGGAGGTAACCAATATTTTCTGCTATGCGTAGATGATTTCAGTCGTTACATGTGGATTGGTCTTATCAAAAGCAAGGATGAGGCTTTTAATGCATTTAAGAAAATCAAATCGCTAGCGGAGATGGAGGTCGACCTACGGTTGAAAATGTTGCGGACGGATCGAGGAGGGGAGTTCACCTCAAAGGACTTCTCCAGTTATTGTGAAAAACTGGGCATCAAAAGGCAACTTACAGCACCATATTCGCCGCAACAAAACGGTGTTGTAGAGCGGAGGAATCAGATTATCATTGAGATGGCAAGGAGCTTGTTGAAGAGCAAGAACATGCCCTCGTTCTTTTGGGGAGAAGCGGTGAATACGGCTGTCCATATCCTCAACCGTGCACCGACGAAGAGTCTCGAAGGGATGACACCATATGAAGCTTGGTGTGGGCGGAAGCCGAAGGTCCACTACCTTCGTGTCTTTGGATGCGTTGCGCATATGAAAATTGTGCAACCTCATCTAAAGAAGCTGGAAGATTGCAGCAATCATATGGTGTTTCTCGGCTACGAAGATGGGTCCAAAGCCTACCGGTTGTATGATCCGGTACACAAGAAGTTGCATGTTAGTCGGGACGTGTGATTCGAGGAGGACAAAGCATGGTGTTGGGAGCAAACACCACGCAAGCACAACGAGGAGGAGAGTGATTCACGGCCCGGAAGTGATTCACGGCCTGTGGGATCATTCATTGTGCTTGGTTACGATGAAGACGAAGCACCCGAAGGAGCCCCAGAAAATCCCGAAGATCGACGCGAAACTACGGCATCTACTGACTCCAGCCAGTCACCCACCCGGGAGATCTCAACTGCCTCTGAGCCGCTGCCGAACTCCCCAACTACACTCACCGGTGGTTCTTCTCCGGAAACTCCTACCTCCTCATCCATGGTGCCGCAGAAGTATCGCTCTCTCGAAGATATCTACCAACAAGAAGCGGGAGATGAAGAGATACTCTTAATGACTGCAGAGGAGCCTGCAAGTCATATTGAAGCCAAACAACATGAGTGTTGGAGGCTTGCGATGAGGGAAGAGCTTGAGTCTATTGTTAGCAACAACACCTGGGAGTTAGTACACCTACCAGCTGGACACAAACCTATCGGACTTAGATGGGTTTACAAGGTGAAGAAGGACTCAACAGGAGAGGTAGTTAAACACAAGGCCCGGCTCGTCGCGAAGGGATATGTTCAGCGCCAAGGGGTGGATTTTAATGAAGTCTTTGCACCTGTGGCGAGGCTTGAAACCGTGAAGTTAATCTTGGCTTTGGCGGCGCAAAGAGAATGGGAGGTACATCATATGGACGTCAAATCAGCCTTCCTCAACGGCGACCTTATCGAGGAGGTATACGTCTCTCAACCCCTGGCTTTGTTGAAGAAATAAATGAGCAAAAGGTACTCAAGTTGAGGAAAGCTCTCTATGGACTGCGCCAAGCTCCACGAGCTTGGAACTCGAAGTTGGACAAGAGCCTCACCACTCTTGGCTTCGAAAGATGCCCACAAGAACATGCAGTCTACAAGAAGAGCGTGGGAAGCTCCAACTTTCTAGTTGGGGTGTATGTCGATGACCTTATCATAACGGGGTCAAATGTCGCCGATATAGCAGAGTTCAAAACCCAAATGAAGCAGCTCTTTTCTATGAGTGATCTTGGGCTTCTAAGCTACTACCTTGGGATTGAAGTGGAGCAATCATCACAAGGGACCTCGCTGTGTCAATCGGCATATGCGGCTAGTATCCTTGACAAGAATGGGATGGTGGAATGCAACTCTTGTCAGACCCCTATGGAAGCAAGGCTCAAACTCAGCAAGGTGAGTCCTAATCCTCCAGTTGACGCCACCAACTATCGGAGCATAGTTGGGATGTTGAGATACCTCGTGCACACAAGGCCGGATATTTCGTATGCGGTTGGGATAGTGAGCCGCTACATGGAAGAGCCAACCACACAGCACATGGCAGCTGTGAAGCAAATTCTTCGATACTTACGGGGCACTTTGCGCCTCGGTTGCTTCTATGCAAAGGAGGAGGAAGATCCACATCTCATTGGGTTTAGTGATGCTGATCTTGCTGGGGATGTGGATGATCGAAAGAGCACCACGGGGTGGGTTTACTTCCTCGGCTCTAGCATGATTAGTTGGGCCTCACAGAAGAAAAAGATTGTGGCGTTGTCTTCATGCGAGGCCGAGTATATCGTAGCCGCAACCGCAGCCCAACAAGGAGTATGGCTTGGGCGGTTACTAGCA
This sequence comes from Scilla litardierei, assembly GCA_030789695.1. Taxonomy (NCBI): domain Eukaryota; kingdom Viridiplantae; phylum Streptophyta; class Magnoliopsida; order Asparagales; family Asparagaceae; genus Scilla; species Scilla litardierei. The sequence goes on along the minus strand of CM061134.1, from coordinate 169,277,271 downwards.
GACTTGGTGAAGATGGATTCAGTCAAATTCACTCTCAAGGTGGACAACAAGTCCGCAATCTCGCTTTGTAAGGATCCAGTCTACCATGACAGAAGCATGCACATTGACACGAGATATCACTACATTCGTGAATGTGTTAAACAAGGAAATGTTGTAGTAGAGCACGTGAGCACGGAAAATCAGCTCGCCGATATTTTGACGAAGCCACTTGGAAGAGTCAAGTTCTTGGAGATGCGTCAAAAAATCGGACTGCAGGAAACAAAAACGGCAACAAGATTAAAGGGGTGAATGTTGGAATTAATCTTGTTGTTTGCATTATGTAAATTAATTAGGAGGTTACCTACTAGTGGGAAATACCAATAGTCACCTTTATTAGGAGGTTACCTACTAGTGGGGAATACCAATAGTCACCATTATTAGGAGGTTACCTACTAGTGGGGAATACCAATAGTCATCTTTATTATGAGGTTACCTATTAGTGGGATATGAAGAGATGCTTTGTAATTAGGTTTCGGCTATAAATATAGCCTATTTTGATAATGAAATCATCGGAGAAAAACCTTTACATCCTCATCTCATTTTTGATTGTTCTATCTTCCACAAAATAGACCTTTCTATTTCTGATGTATGATAATTACAATCCAGTCGTTACTGAGAAAACCTGAGTATCCACAAACCCACCTGTGAACATGTTTTAGTTAACTAAAAAAATAACAAAAGTCGTTGCCAAAAGTCCAAAATTGTTGTGCGTGAACAAGCGGAATTAAGGATCGTCTATGATCAGTGATGATAAATGAGCAACAAACACTTCAGAGCGCAACTGAGATTGTAACTTTAGGCCGTCGACCGGCCAAGGAAACACTCAATAATTTTATTACGAAAGGATAGAATACACATCTTCAACTTCACAACGAAGAAGAAGCCCTTAAGATCTTCTCAAAAGCTCTCAACACAATCTCTCAATATAAGTTAGCATGAGTTATCTTGTGCAGGGCTAGCTAGCTTTCCTGTTCTCTGGATCTCGCCTATCTTGCATTGCACAAGTCAGATACGGAGATTCCGAGCTAATTGACTTAAACAGGCATGGATTCTTGGGAGGAGGATCGACGACACATAGTTTGAAAACTCTACAGTCTGAGCTTCGAATACCTCGGCCTGGCACTTTGTCAGCTCGGTCTCCGATAGGGAGTTCGATAGCATGAAGGGGGCCGACCATAGGATGTAATGTCCTATTTGAAGGAGAGTTGTGATTGGATTAGAATTCCGTTTGAGTCGGAGTTCTAGTCAAATAGGAATTCTTTTTATATTAGAACACCAATTATGCCTAGGCTATATAAGCAATGTTTAAGGGAGGGTTTTTGTCACGCCTGCTTCCCATTCTACTCAGAGCTAGGACGCGAGCTTGTCCGCGGTGTGCTTAAAACAAGGAGAAGTATATTTTTTCTTTCTTTTTTCTTTTCTTTTCTTCCTCCTTGGTTTAAACACACTAAGTGTCTGTAGTTTTAACTTGCAGGTTCTTACATGCTTACTTAAGAAACAGTATAAATAACATTATTACAAACCAAAGCATCAAGAAATAAAATACAATATAGGCCTAGCATGACCAATACAACATCATACACAAATTACATTATTGCAAATTAAAAGTGCTGACGAGAAAGTAATAATTGCTCTATTCTTTAGTAGGCTGGAACTCCACGTAATCCTCGAGTACAAGCTTGATCTCTGCTACAGAATCCTCAGTAAACTCACTATCAAAACCTTACAAACATTTCATAGGACAAAACAAAATGAAATGCCCGTCAACGAGGGTTACACGACAAGATTTCTCCATAATAGGAAGATGATTGTATATAAAGAGTTATAATGAAAAGCATGGGATGAGCATGGTACGAGCGTGGTATGAGCATGGCATAGTAAGAATCGGTATTAGTGAGACAAGTATAATATGTAAGACATGATGTGAGCATGTTATAACATGGTATAAAACGAGTATGAGACAAGTATAATATGTAAGACATGATGTGAGCATGTTATATAACATGGTATAAAACAAGTATAATATGTCAGAATTGTAAATGATACTAGCTAGTAGTTTAAAACATATAAGAGATGTGAGAAGTATTGTATAAGATATTAAATCAAGATAAATATCTGTTCTAGGGCTAAGTCTATGTTAGAGAGAACGATATGTGGCTAAAATGCGCCCCATCATGGGAGCTACCTGTGATGCTACTTACTAAGCCCATACCTCGGGTTACGGTCAAGTTGCTTGCCTCGTGTTTTGTAGGTAGCCATAGAGCGGATCCAAACACTTATGTATCATCTGTGACCATAGACTACCCTAATACCCACAGGTCAATCAAGTGATAGGTTAACATGTTCTATCGATTTAATAATATGTATCACTGTTTGTTTCCATCAGTTATCTGATCATTTATGCGCATTTGCATCTTATTAGATGCATCAAACCAGTCCACAGTGTTTCATGAGTTCATTCATCAGTTGCGAGTGACAAGTCACCAATTCATAATATAACCATTTTATAATTTTACTACTTTTAAAGTCTCCAGTTACTGTAAAAATTGCAATCAGAAATATTCAAAACTAAGCATATAAGCACAATTAAGTAGAAAATATTTTTCTAAGTCTAACCAACATTTTTCATAATTTTTAAACAATTAATAATTATTTTTCCTAATTTTAAATGGCAAAAAACTAATTTTTGAATTAAAAAATGGATTTCGAAAGTTGCTTCACGATTTATTTAGAGAAAACTACATGTTAGAATCTTATGCAAAATATGTCAAAGTATTGGTTGTGACTAGTCTAATCATGGATAATTTTTGGGAATATACGTGAAAATAATAGAAATAATTTATTTAGTGAAAATGACACAGATAAGAATTAACTTCAAAAATTTATTATGAAAGAAATACTTGCCTGATTCCAACGAGATTGGCATCAACGCGTTCGTGGAGACGCGCTGGATTTTTTATTGCTCACCGTGTATTTTTCTCATACTTATATAATTTACTATGAATTAAATCTAATTATCTCATATAATATGTTACATATATAATATGCGAGTATATACGTGTATACGTATATACATACACTAGTCATAACCCGTGCCCATAGGGCACGGTAAAGGTTGTTTCCTGGGTGCGAAACCGAGGACAGTCAGTTCAAGGGTGAAATGGTGACATGATCGCCTTCTCCCGGGCGCAAGAACGACGTGGAAGTCATCTCCCGGGGGCAATATTGACAGAGAAAAAGAAAATCTGGGTCAGTCGTTGTAGAGGCACAATATCAGGGAATAAAGCGAAAAAAAACATAGGTGCAAAGCGGAAAAAGAGTGATCACTCCTTATTTTACACCTTTTTTCCGCATGTTTGCGTGCCATTTGGATCGCCCAAATCATGTTTTTCACGATATATCGACGATATTACGATGCTTTTCACGATTTGTTGTTTTTGTCGCATTTCAGGTGATTTGGCGCGATTTGGAGTGATCCCGAGATGCGCTTACTCTAGACGGTCACCAACAACCTCCCCGAGGGGTATTTTGCTGTTGGAGAGGAGCGGAAGAAGAATGGACGTTGCAGGAGCGACGAGGAGGCCAAAATAAGCAGATTGGGCATTTTTTGTGTCCCACTCGGCCGAGTGGAGGAGCCACTCGGCCGACCAGCGAGACACTGCTCGGCCGACCAGTTCAGACACGAGTTACCTGTGCACTCGGCCGAGCACCGAAGACCACATCGGCCGAGTGACGATACCACGTCCGCCCGAGTGGCGCCCAGACGAGGCCCTTCCAAAACATCGAAGTTTCTGTTTTTCGGCTGCCTGAGCTTCAGAAGACCCACTCGGCTGAGTGGTAAATCCCGTCCGCCCGAGTGCAGTGAAGCCATCGGCCGAGTGACGACAACTCACTCGGCCGAGCCGCCCCCGAACTGAAGACCCCTGAAAGTCCCGACTTACTGGAAAATTGCAGGGTTTTCACTCGGCCGAGCGACTTTTGTCACTCGGCCGAGTGCGATGCGCTGCCTGTAGCGAAAACTGCGGAAAACAGGCTGTGCAGGGGTATTTTGGTCACGATTTTTGGACGATTTTTGGGGCTATTTAAGCCCTGTTTTTACCCTAGGTTAGGGAGCCATCTCTTAGATTTTTTGCAGCTTTTTAGATTGCTTTTTAGCTTTATTATTGTGATTGGAGAAGAGGAAAAACTTGGATTTTTGTTGGATTAAATTGAAGAATTCCATTGGTTTGCATCTCTCTTCCCTAAAAATTCTATTTTTATTGTTTATATCATTGTTGTGATGAATTCTATTGCTTATTTCATTGATTATTTTTGTGCTATTGCTATGATTTGTGAGTAGTCTCCACGTCTTGGGGCGTGGGGATGAACCCTACAAGCCCTATTTCCTATTTGTGATGAATTGGTAGAAATTGAGCTAGAATTGCTATTAGGGATTAGATTGGGATCGATTTACTACGGATAGCTAGAAATTCATATCAATTGGGATTTGCAAGAGATTGGATCCCAATTTGTTAGGAAGCCCTAGAAATCCGAATTGGGTTGGAGTCGGATTTTCGAAGTATCGGTTTGCAAGAGATTGGACCGATACTAGGATTTCCGATTGCAATTCCGTGCCAATACCCGTTTGCAAGAGATTGGACGGGTAGGAACTATCCTAATTTAGATTGTGGACCGAGTTTGCAAGAGATTGGGCTCGGTGCGCAATTGGACGATGATGTTGATCCTAATGCTAGCTTCCCTAGGCTAGGGTTTGCAAGAGATTGGACCCAAACCTAGGATAGCTATAGACCGGCAACAGCGCGAGAGCGTGAGCTTGGTTCTACATTCAGTTGCAACTAGTTCATCCGAATTCTCATTCTAGCAATTTTGATACCGACGAACCACATTTATGAAGTACGGTGAGTAGCGGGGATTCCCCATTCCATAGACGTTCTTTATTTGATTTGATATTTCGCACATTTGTCTGACGATTGTGACAGGATCGCCCAAGGCAATTTTCTCTGTTCTCAAATAGCCAGGTTGATTCGGAGCAAGCACAGTCATTCGTCCTCCCTGTGTTCGATACCCGCTCGCTGCTACACCGTGCACTTGCGGTAAAACTACAACCGTTCTTTGGGTGTATATCCGGAGCGATCAAGTTTTTGGCGCCGTTGCCAGGGAGGCGATTGCGTTTGATTCTTTCTCACCCTAGCTATTCTTTTTTTTACTATTATCATTATTTTTATTTCTTATTTCTTACCTAACCCTTCCACGGTGCTAACCATTTCTTTGAAACTCTGTTTCCCCTGTGCATGTACACGAGATCTACGGCGGACCCTGAAGCTTTATTATTTGATCCCGAGATCGAACGTACAGCGCGGAGACTTAGAGCGGAAAGAAGACAAGATCCGGAAGGGAGGTATATGACCAACCCGGAAACCCCTGAAGAATTGGCGGCAAGGATGGCGAGGATAATTTCCATTCGCGATAGGCTTCGGCCTAAGACCTCTTCTACTACCTCGTCCATTGCCGTGCCGCAGTTGGCGGCTGACAAGAACTTCGATCTAAAGACTGGATTGGTGGTTTTAATGCAACAAGACCCATTTCATGGGAACGCACATGAGAACCCCCACTACCACATCCAACTATTCTTGTCGAAGTGCGCCACGTTTCAGATGACGGGGGTCTCCATCGATGCTATCAGACTGCGTCTCTTCCCTTTCACGCTAAAGGACAAGGCACTCTATTGGTTGAGGACGCAGGCTGACGGAGTCTTCACCACTTGGGACGAGTTGGCAAGTGCATTTATTGATAAATTCTATCCGCCATCCAAGACGGTGAAGATCCGGAGCGCTCTCATGTCCTTCAAGCAAGGACCACAGGAGATGCTCTATGAAGCATGTGAGCGTTTTAAGGATTTGCAGCATCAATGCCCGCACCACAGTATAGAGGATTGGGAGCTAGTTCATAGCTTCTACAACGGTCTCCAACCGGGGACCAAACAAATTATTGATGCCGCGGCGAATGGTGCAATCTTGTCAAAGACTCCCGAAGAAGCTACGGCCCTAATTGAGGAGATGGCCTCAAATAATCAACAATGGGGCGATGAGCGAGGACACTCCACGTCCTCCTTAAAGCCAACTAGCATCTACGAGGCGAAGGCCGTAGCAGAGCTCACGAGCAAATTTGATTCTCTCCACAAGGTGGTGGAGAGATTGGAGAAGTTCATCACGGAGCCCCAAGGAAGCCCTTCCACCTCCGCTCCAACCAACCAAATGTGTGATTGGCAAGACCAATCTCAAGCCATGTACTCGGGAGGAGAGCAAGGAGAAGGATCCTTGGAGCAAGTGCAATATGTTGCGGGGAACCAAGGGTATTGGTCCAATCCGGCCGCAAGAAATCATCCGGGATTCTCCTACGCCAACAATGAAGGAGCCTTGAACCCGCCACAACCACCGCCTCAACAAGCTCGACCACCACCACCCCAACAACAAAACTATCCACCGAGGGGGCCTACTCAACAAAACTTTCAACCGAAGCAACAAGTTCCACCATATAGGCCGCCCGGTTACAACCAAGGGTGGAGGAATCAAAATCAAAACCCTCCGCAAGCTCCACAACGATCCGACTTCGAAGCTAGAGTGGAGGCGTTCATGGTCGAGCAAAATAAGGTGAATGCTACTTTGAAGGCGGGGCAAGACTCTCTTAATACCGTAGTGGCTCAAATATCGGAGCAATTAGCGTTGCTCAATCGGAACACTCAACGATTGCCGGCGCAACCGGAGCAAAACCCACGGGGCAACACCGGCCACATCAACGCCGTAGTTGCCGTTACTACTAGAGGCGGGAAGGACACCACCCCCGCTATGATTCCTACCGAGGAGGCCGTGGAGGAAAGCTTGGAGCCGATTGAGCCGATAGTTGAAGTTGAAAAGGAGAAGGAGCCACAAGACAAGGAGAAATCTAGGGCGGAGCAATTAATTGAGGAAAGGCGCTTCATGCCACCGGTCCCATTCCCCCAAAGGCTCGCTAGAGCGAAAATGGAGAAAAGGCTAGCGAAATTTCTCGAGTACCTAAGAGGAGTTAGCCTTAACATCCCCTTCCTTGACGCCATCGTCGAGATCCCCACGTATGCTAAATTTTTGAAGGACTTGATTTCGGGGAGGAAAAGGAAGGAGAAGATCATGCTAGCCGAGGAGGGCTCTTGGTTCACCAAGAGAGAGAAGGAGCCGGCAAAATTCAAAGATCCGGGGAGTTTTCGGATTCCTTGCACCTTGGGCGGAGTTCCCCTTCAAAAGGAGTTGGTTGATCTTGGGGCTAGTGTGAGCCTCATGCCCCTCTCCATGTTCTTAAAGCTAAACACCGGGACAAAGTTGAAACCCACCGACATGCGCATTCAATTAGCCGATGGACGGATAACAAGGCCGGTGGGGATCGCCGAAGACATACCGCTACAAGTCCCGGGTGGAATATGCTTGCCATGTGACTTCGTGATCATGGACGTCAAGGAGGAGGGAGACACTTCATTGATACTTGGACGCCCGTTCCTCGCCACCGCCGGAGTCATCGTCGACGTGCGCGAAGGTACCTTAACCTTTAACGTCGGAAACATCGAGGTGGAGCTCCACATTCCTAAGGCTATGAAGCATATGCCTTATCACGAGGAACTTGACTACATGGACCTCCTTGATGAGGTGATAGAGGAGGCGATTCCTCACTCAATTGGCGCTCTTTTTGATGAAGAATTTGAAGAAGGCCCGGATTTAGGCCATGAAGAGAATAAAGATGATTCCCCCGACTTCTCCGCTGAAGAAGATGAAGGCGACGCTGATGTCGCAAGGATTCGAGAGCTCTGCAAGCTCTCGAAACTGAAGTCTCCAAAGAAAGCTACGCCGGCACGGAAATCGGCACCACCGGCAAAACCGTTGACCGGAGCAAATGCTAGCTTGGGGGAGCCTCCCCCCCAACACTATTCGAGAAAGGAGACCACCGAGGGAGAACGCGCCGCCGCCACATCCAAATCCAAGCGCGCTCCCCGGAAAGTTTGATGGGTGCATCTCATATGCACCAAACATCCCGCATTGATTGAAAATTATAGGGGGTCGAGCTCACGACCTTAAACGAGCGCTTGTCGGGAGGCAACCCGACGGTTTTTGCTTTATTTTTACTTTTTCTTTATTTTCGTTTTAGAAATTTTTGGTGTTTTGAGTCGTTCGCCCAAAAATTTTGTGATAACGGGTCCTATTTTTCTTGACAGGAGAGGAGATAGGTAGATCCATCTTGAGGAGGATGAACGAGTCGACGAGGAGCGCCCCAAGAAGGCGCTCGACGCTTAGGAGGAGGATGAAATCGATTGGAGGAAGAAAGACGGAGTTTAGAGCCAAAACGAAGACAAACAGCAGAACACAAGGCTCACTCGGCCGAGTATACTAGTCACTCGGCCGAGTACACAAGTTCGTCCGGCCGAGCCGCTCACGAACGAGGGAAGTCTGCTGTACCCAACTCTCTGTTTATTTTCTTGATTTCGATATAATTGCTACTCGGCCGAGTAAATTTGTTCACTCGGCCGAGTGAAACGGATACCCTCCTAGGGCGAGTCATGCCGAGTAGCTTGAGTCACTTGGCCGAATGGACTTACTCCACTCGGCCGAGGCTGGCAAAGCCACTCGGCCGAAGCGATAGCGGGGAGGAAATTTTCAATGGTCTCGCTCGGCCGAGTGACCACGTCACTCGGCCGAGTCGTAACTTCTATTATATAAGGACCGAGGGGGGGGGGCGCGTTTTTCGAAACCGCAAAATTCCCAAATCGCCCGACCCCTCGGATTCCCCTCGCCCGATACCGCTCGTTCTCACCCTCACTCGCCCGACCAAGCCCGTGCGTGCCGCCGCTCGGCCAGCCACCGCCGGCCGACCATCGCCGCGCCCCGCCAGAGTCGCCGCCGGCGGCCTTGTCTCCGGTCACCTCCGGTATAGCTTGTTTTCGCCGTTTTCTCCTCTTTTCGTGTATTTCTTGAGGATCCATGTGCTAAACGCCCCCCTAACCCAAATCAATTCCTATATCTATCCATTATGCCCCTATTGCTCCATAAATTTTGATTATTACTCGCTGATATCACTTTTTCATGCGCAGGTTGCTTTTTGGAGCTTAGGGGAGCTCAGGGGAGTTTCTACGGGCTGTTTTGGACTTCGTGGAGGCGCGGACTTCGCACGCTTCCACTGCTTAGCACTCGCGACGTGTTTGGGTATACTCTTTCCATTCTTTTCGCACACGCCACACTTTTCACGTTTTTCGACGCGCGCTCGGGGCCGATATGCCGCCCCGGACACGGCCGCGGTCGAAGAGAGCTTCCGCCAAGCGGAAGCGGTCGGATGATGCCGGCCCCTCCCACGGGTTGGAGGACTCTCCTCCACCGTCCCCCACACACTCCGCACACCCAGCACAGCCTGCAGACCCCGCACACCCCGCACAGCCTGCAGTGCACCCACAGCCCGCACAGCCTCTCCCTGCCGACCTACAGCCACCACCACCGGCTCCACTGGTCGGACCGCTCGGGATTACGTTCCGAGACGACGCACACCGCGCCGTCTTCGAGAGTATCTCCCAGCGCTCGATCGTACCCTCCAGGTTTGCACACCTCGCTGACCTAGGACGCCTGGGGGTACTTGAGGGGATGCTCACGTTGTACGACAACGTGGGCTGGCGAGATTTTTTCCAGGTGTCGGCGGATACTTTTACCCGCCCGACATTTGAGGTTTTGAGCTCGATCGCCCGGACCGATGAGGGATGCTCATTCCGGTTCATGGATCGAGAGTGCCAGGTCACTCTCGATATGATGAGAGCGTTCTTCTCATGGCCCGCCGTCCCCGGAGCCGATCGCGGTTACGGCCCCACCCATATCCCCCCACCTTCCTTCGACGCCGGTGCCTTCTGGGCCCGGATTACAGGCCACCACGCCGCCTTTGACCCTAGTAGGGCCAAGGCCTCGGCCATTGTCCACCCCTGCATACGCATAGCCCAGCGCCTCAAGGCGACCACCTTTTTGGCCAGATATGAGCCGGGCACGATTTCTACGCCAGAGCTCTACATGCTCTATGCGATGACACGTCCCAGAGCTCTATCTAGGGATGGACACGAGCTTGTCCCCGCCGTCGTGATCGACATTGCGGCTTGGTTTTTAGACCGCATCATTGTATCGGTGGGCGCTCGCTCACCGATATGCTGCGGCGGTCTGATCACCTTGCTTACCATGATGACCGGCGAGGACCTACCTGACGACTTGCGACGCGTCCCGGGCCCCACTTCTCTGTCGATAGACGTTATGGTCCGGATGAAGATGCTTCGCCCGCATGGTGAGCGTCACTGGGTCTGGTTGCACGGCCCTTACGGTGCCGATTACATGATTCTCCCGAGCCCTGCTCGGACCCAGATTGCACCAGCCCAGGTCGACTGGCTCCCGGCGATGGATGTTCTCATCCCCGCCGCCTACGTGCTCGAGGCCGAGGAGGCCGAGCAGGCCCACGCTGCCCACGCTGCCCAGGCTGCCCCCGCAGACCCTGCTGCACACCCTGCCGAGCCTGCCGCCGACCCTGTTGACCCAGTGGCCCCTCAGCCCCTACCAGATGTTTCCGCTGCTCCTGACACCGATGTCGGTGCCGAGAGTACTTTTGCTGAGCCCACTTCCACCACTGTCACCACCTCCGAGGCTGTCCCCACCACTCCCGTTGCCACCTCTGGCCCTCTGTCCGTGGAGCCTCTTTGCTCCGCACTCCCCGAGCACCCACCGACCTTTGTCGAGAGTGGAGAGCCCTCGTTTGCCGCGGTCGTGGAGACCATGGCTAGCATGATCTCCGCTGGGGTTGCGCCTTTTGGTCCACACACTTCCGCCCCAGCGGTAGTTACCTCTGTCTCCACCCCCGCTGTATTTTCCGAGAGTGTCGTGGCGTCTGTCCACACTTCTGTGCCACCGACCTCTCTGGCCGCCTCGTTGTCACCTTTGCACACTTCTTTCGCTGCCGCTGCCCCCACTTCCCACGGGCCGGTGCCCCGGCCTCACACTGAGGCCAGGCCCACATTTGCAGGCGCGACACCTTTTGTCCCCTTCCCTACTGAGCCCGTTACATACTCCACTCGCGTACGCCAGCCTCGCCCTGCGCAGCCCCGACCGGTGCGTCCCTCTGCACCACCCCCGCCCGACACTGTACTGCAGAGCATACGTGCTCTTGAGTTGGCGGTGAGTGGTCTTAGAGGTGACCTTAGGACCCTGTCCTCCACCGTCTCTACTATGGCTGGACGCTTCGAGCTGATCCCCCAGATCCACTACTGCCTTACACAGGTCTTGGAGCGTCTCCCACGCGTACCCCCACCCACCCAGTAGGTTCCCACACACACTTCCACACACACTAGACCTGCTTCCACTTCCACGCCCACCCCAGCTCAGCAGCCTACACCACCACCACCACCACCTCCGCCTCAGGACGGAGACGGCGCATCACCACCTTCTTAGGCACCCTTGATGCCTTGATCCATTCCTTCCGTTGTGCTGCCCGTCTCTGCTGGGTCCTGTTGCACTTTTTGTCCACCCTCCCTCCCCTCCCTTGTTATGGTATTCCTTTTTTGATCATATCTTTTTATATCTATTCTGGGAGAGAGGGAGAGTTTTTGGTGACACTTATATCTATGTATCACTCCTATCTGTGCATGCATCATGTCCGCATCATATTTTCATTTCTTTATTTTACCTTTTTTCTTTTCATTTTTCCATGCATGCATCCTCACTTGCCCCTCCCATCGCTTGTCTCTCTGTGTGCCACACTTTGCACATTGAGGACACTGTGCCATTTAGCTTGGGGGAGTGAGTTCTCACGTTCCTTTCTCGATTTGCTACCTTTATTTTTATTTTTTCCGCCTTTGCACTTAATTTTCATCATTTTTCTTTTATTTTGCCATGCATCACGTTTTTCTTATTTTCCTGTGTGCCGCATTGCATAGTTTCTATTTTCCCTTTATCTTTATTTCTTTTTCATCTCATGCTAGAGATGACTTTTCTGTGATGATGATGACGTTGGATTTAGCTTATTCTATATGCATGCTATATTTGTCATGTCTTAGGTTTTATTTTAGATATCAGATGCTATGACTTGCTTTGCATTTAGAATAGTAACCCACACCTTTTTCCGCATGAAAATGGATGAAATTTTATTATTAGCTGAGTCTGAATATTCATATGTATGCTATCACAGAAAACACACCAAGATTCACGCATTGAATGCTTATATCTGGAGTACTGACTTTCTTTTCCTATATCACTTCTATATGCATGAATTGTACACTTCACTTCAGGATGATTGAATGATGTTAGCTATGATATATCTGGATTAGTTAGCTTTTTTGTGATCGAAACTGAGTAGATTAGATTACCCTGCTGAAGTTGTCGTGCATGTCTTATAGAGTGAGCCGAGAGTTATATTTATTTCTTTCTCCACAAATCTTGAACATCATTTCTCTACTTTTAAAATCATTGGTGAATCTCCCCTTAGTGATTCTATTTTATGGCATTTTCCCCCGCTACTAATTTCTAGCTCCAAATCTCTTATTCTAAAAAAAAGAGAGAAAAACATTCTTGTACATCATTATCTCTCTCTGAGTTGGGATCGTTGTGTATATGTTTGCTTATTGCAAAGAAAAAAAAACAAAAGAAAAAGAAAAAAAAAATCCTCAATAAAAGATCACATCTCACCTTCTTTCTTTCTTCTTTCTTTTCGTTGCTTTTGGAGCTATATGTATAAAAAAATGGGGATGTAAATATTTTTCATGCCACCACGCTTATAGATAAGCTTGGGGGAGGGGATCCATTGATGTGTGAGAGAGTGACTACTTGACATTGCACGACAACCTAGGCTAAGTAATATTCTATACTCGGTGAGATTATTTTTAATTTTACGAAATCCAGAAATCTAAGCCTAGCGTTCATTTCATGAAATCCCTACTTTTCTATTCTCTCTACTCTATAGTGTGATACTCTTATACTCCAGATAGAAAGCGTTCAATTGAAAAGTGTGTGATCTGTGATTTGTATACCGCTTTAAATGATTCAGACGACGTTAATTTTAAAATTATTCCGTTTTTCATGATTATATCGCTTTTCGTGGGTTTTCTATCTCTATTTGCATTATTATACTATGATATCAAAATAAAATCCTTTGACATGAGTTTTCCATTCGGTGCATGCTATAAGAGTAAGTGAAACCCACGTCCTGAGAAAATGATCTAGCATCCTACCTCTTCGCTTCTTTCTTTCTTCTTTATTTTCATTTCGTTCTCATTCTTCTTCGTTTTTCGTTTTTCGTTTTTCGCCGTTTTCGTTTTCCGAATTCACCGGGTTCGCCTTTTACTTATCTTCCTCGAGGACGAGTAAGAGGCAAGCTTGGGGGATTTTGATCACTCCTTATTTTACACCTTTTTTCCGCATGTTTGCGTGCCATTTGGATCGCCCAAATCATGTTTTTCACGATATATCGACGATATTGCGATGCTTTTCACGATTTGTTGTTTTTGTCGCATTTCAGGTGATTTGGCGCGATTTGGAGTGATCCCGAGATGCGCTTACTCTAGACGGTCACCAACAACCTCCCCGAGGGGTATTTTACTGTTGGAGAGGAGCGGAAGAAGAATGGACGTCGCAGGAGCGACGAGGAGGCCAAAATAAGCAGATTGGGCATTTTTTGTGTCCCACTCGGCCGAGTGGAGGAGCCACTCGGCCGACCAGCGAGACACTGCTCGGCCGACCAGTTCAGACACGAGTTACCTGTGCACTCGGCCGAGCACCGAAGACCACATCGGCCGAGTGACGATACCACGTCCGCCCGAGTGGCGCCCAGACGAGGCCCTTCCAAAACATCGAAGTTTCTGTTTTTCGGCTGCCTGAGCTTCAGAAGACCCACTCAGCCGAGTGGTAAATCCCGTCCGCCCGAGTGCAGTGAAGCCATCGGCCGAGTGACGACAACTCACTCGGCTGAGCCGCCCCCGAACTGAAGACCCCTGAAAGTCCCGACTTACTGGAAAATTGCAGGGTTTTCACTCGGCCGAGCGACTTTTGTCACTCGGCCGAGTGCGATGCGCTGCCTGTAGCGAAAACTGCGGAAAACAGGCTGTGCAGGGGTATTTTGGTCACGATTTTTGGACGATTTTTGGGGCTATTTAAGCCCTGTTTTTACCCTAGGTTAGGGAGCCATCTCTTAGATTTTTTGCAGCTTTTTAGATTGCTTTTTAGCTTTATTATTGTGATTGGAGAAGAGGAAAAACTTGGATTTTTGTTGGATTAAATTGAAGAATTCCATTGGTTTGCATCTCTCTTCCTTAAAAATTCTATTTTTATTGTTTATATCATTGTTGTGATGAATTCTATTGCTTATTTCATTGATTATTTTTGTGCTATTGCTATGATTTGTGAGTAGTCTCCACGTCTTGGGGCGTGGGGATGAACCCTACAAGCCCTATTTCCTATTTGTGATGAATTGGTAGAAATTGAGCTAGAATTGCTATTAGGGATTAGATTGGGATCGATTTACTACGGATAGCTAGAAATTCATATCAATTGGGATTTGCAAGAGATTGGATCCCAATTTGTTAGGAAGCCCTAGAAATCCGAATTGGGTTGGAGTCGGATTTTCGAAGTATCGGTTTGCAAGAGATTGGACCGATACTAGGATTTCCGATTGCAATTCCGTGCCAATACCCGTTTGCAAGAGATTGGACGGGTAGGAACTATCCTAATTTAGATTGTGGACCGAGTTTGCAAGAGATTGGGCTCGGTGCGCAATTGGACGATGATGTTGATCCTAATGCTAGCTTCCCTAGGCTAGGGTTTGCAAGAGATTGGACCCAAACCTAGGATAGCTATAGACCGGCAACAGCGCGAGAGCGTGAGCTTGGTTCTACATTCAGTTGCAACTAGTTCATCCGAATTCTCATTCTAGCAATTTTGATACCGACGAACCACATTTATGAAGTACGGTGAGTAGCGGGGATTCCCCATTCCCTAGACGTTCTTTATTTGATTTGATATTTCGCACATTTGTCTGACGATTGTGACAGGATCGCCCAAGGCAATTTTCTCTGTTCTCAAATAGCCAGGTTGATTCGGAGCAAGCACAGTCATTCGTCCTCCCTGTGTTCGATACCCTCTCGCTGCTACACCGTGCACTTGCGGTAAAACTACAACCGTTCTTTGGGTGTATATCCGGAGCGATCAAAGAGCGATGACAAACTCGTATTTAGTACTTTAAAATTGCAAATTAGCTGACTACATCATACAAAGCACACATTGTATAATATGCAAATATGGGAAATGTCCAAAGGAACAGACGATGAAAAAATATGAAAAGGAACAATTTGAATTACAGAAGTTTCTATTTACATTCAATCTAAGAGGAACTTTTGAATTTTTATGGAAGCCGACCAATATAAGTTGAAATCACCCATATAATAAGTCAAAAGCAACACCATTTAGTATAACTTAATATTTAGTATGGCTTATTACCATGAAGTGCCTTTTTTCTAAGAGGTAATGTGAAGTGCCTTTTTTTCTTTGTGAGGGTTTGATCTTGAAGTGAAACCGTTATTAATAGTATAACTTAATATTTAGTATGGCTTATTACCCTGAGATTTTCTGCATGGAGTACAGAAACAGACTCAACAGTATCATGGACTAAGGTGTTGATATTAGAAAGAGTGCAAAGGTTACAAATAATTCAACTGGGAGAAGTGGATTCAAGCCACCAGAGAACCCATCCACACAATCCAAAGGTTACAAATAATTTGGTATGATCCACAAAATTTAATTGCAAACAGAGACTGGAACCAATGGTAATGAGGAAGGGAGAAGTTTTGCAGCAGTCTTTACAACCGTTTGATTTCAAAACTAATTTTTTTTCACAAGTATCAACATGTGAAAAACCAATCTCATAAAGTGAGGGTCAAAAAAATACCAGTTGCACAAGTTATGGTGCAAGATATATTTCACTGTCATCTTTGCATAAAGTTATGAAAGGCATGTTTATGATGCAAGATATATTTCACTGTCAAAAAAACTAAATTAAAAAAACCAATCCCATAAAGTTATGATGCAAGATATATTTCAATGTCATCTTTGCATATTCATACATAGAAATTATGAAAGGCCTGGGTAGAGCATAATCAGCAGAAACCCCCTGGAAATCCAAATGATGCAGTTCACTGATACCCACCAATTCAAATGAAATGCAACTGTCATTAAATTAAAAACAAAGGTACCAAAAATCATTAACATTAAAAACAAAGGTACCAAATTGTTGTCTTTATTTGTACGTACCAGAGGCAGTGATGGACGGGAAAAGCAGGGCATGGGCTAAGATCTAAAGACGTCGCAGAGGGCTGGACAAATTCGATATCACCGCCTTGGTATGTTCCTGAAATTCGGGCAGTGAGATTAACAGGTTCGTCGTAACAGCGAGCAAAATCGGAGGAAGAGATTTTGAGGGATGAAGATGACGAAAGAGATAACATGAAGTACATCAGAAATTTTGGCTTATATATTCAGAAAAAGGTAACGTTAAAACCTGAGCCTTGGGTCTTCCTTGCAGCAATGAGAAAGCTTTGTCAACATGTTTTGGCACCGAAGGAAGAATTGATGCAGTCTCCCCAAGGTCTGATGCCTGACTAACTTTGATGGGGTCCTTAACGATAGCAGAAGAAAAGTATGGCCTGGGAGAACAATACCAGTTTCATGCCAAGACTCAGAATATATGCACTTGGCTGGAAACTGTCTTCTACCTTATAATACAAACATAAATATGCCAGGAGAAAAATTAAACATGCAATAAGGGCATTTCCATTTTTGGATTTATAAATTTCAACATCTGGAAGGAAAATTGAAAGATATTTACTTCCGTCGGATCAAGGGAAAGTTATATAATATTGATCAACATGGAAATGATATGTGATATCTATGCATAAACTAATATTTAGTAAGAAGTACATATTGAGTTAACATAATTAAATATTTGTGCATGAAGAAACGTTGTTTTCATTTGCCAAAACTGAGATTCAGCCGTTATTGCATATGCAAAAACTCTTGATTAGCATGGCTATGTACAATGATGCTTTTCAGTAACACTTCAAACACTATACATCGACATTGAATGCTCCGCCATGGCAAATCACAGTTTTTCTCACAATCCTAACCCAAAAATATTAAATAGATGAAAATCCGGCACCCACTTTATAACAGGCGAAGTTGCCATTTCATGGCAGGCATCCCACATGGTTAGCGAAAATTTTCCGACATTATCCAACTCGTTATTCAGAAAATGAAGAATCTACATCAGGTACATGACCTTTGAAAATACATCCACACATTATAACTTGGTTTCTTTATGGACCAATGGAAGTTTCTGAGGACCATACCAGATAAAGAAAACCCTTGGAAAATGTTGCAATATAAGTCAAAAACAACAAACAGAAGACATCAACAATGATAACACCTGGCTATCAACATGAAGTACATCAACAATAAAACAGGCACGGGATAGCATGTTTATCGATGCAACATGATTTTTGTGCATGTCTACTCACACATTGTAATACACATAAAAATGCAACATGATTCTTTTTAATTGTAGTATGCTCCATAGTTGTTACATGGAGCATATATGGCATCATAGTTGTGCAGTTTATGGAACATGCTCCAAAAACTGTCACAATTTTATGTGTATTACAATCTCCAGTAAGCTGGATTTTATGTGCAACCACTCAATATGCCAATCATAAATTAATGTGTATTATAACCTCCAGTAAGCACTCAATTTTATGTGCATGTCTACTCACACTCATAACCTCCAGCAAGAAATTTTTTCCCTCATTTTTATTCCTCAAATTAAGAGGACAGAATTTGAAATGAAAAGGGAAATTTTTATGTTTAGTTGATTTTATTTTTCAAACGAAACTCAATATGACAACATTGAAATGAAAAAATGAGACGTTGAAACTCAATCTGCCAAAATTGAAATGTGAAAGAAATTTGAAATCAGTTAAATGAAATGCGAAATAAATTGTAGATAATCCCTTTGGAACAGTGATAACATACCCATGTAACCAGCTAAAGAAATCTTGTAATTTAACCCAATACCTATATCCTGATAGATATCCTGCTTTCTTTAGGACCTAATCATGCACTGTAGGGTAATGATGTACATGATTTCTGTATGCTAATCATGTACTGTAACCAACTAAAGTACTTTAACCGAATACCTATATCCTAACTCAAAACTATACATATGTGGGAGTTGTCCAGGTTAAAGTACATCAACTCATCCATACAAACGCATCCTGTATATATCATATGAAAGAAATTTAAAATCAGTTAAATGAAATGTGAAAGAAATTGTAGATAATCCCTATGGTACAGTGCACTTTGGAACAAAATAAGTTGGAACTCAAGCATGTACTTTAGATTTTCCTGTTGGAACTCAATTAGTTAAATGAAAAGTGCCCTTACCTATTATCAAACTCAATCAGTTGAAACTCAATTTGCCGAAGTATGTGTACTTTAGATAGGGTAATCCATGCATGATCATAATGCTAATGATAATGCTAAACTGGGCTAATCCTAAACAAAATTAGACTGTGTTCACCTGGGCTAATTCTAAACAAATAATTAGACCGTGTTCATTTTCACGGTCCTAAACGAATAATGCTAAACAAATAATTCAATGAGCGATCATTCTGTGTGGAGAACCATCGTAAACGAATTATGCTATACAATCCCAAGGAGAACCATCATAAACGAATCATAAACTGGTGATTACCAATTTAATGCTAAACTGGTAATCCTAAACAAAATAATTCAATGGGCGACCAATCCAATGGATGCTAAACTGGTTGGGTGATCAATCCCCTGCCAAAAAATTCGGGCAAATAATTCTAAAACTTTCAAGAACTTGTTACCAGAGACCAAAAAATGAGGAGGGCGCTCAGATCTGAGGAATTCACATATCGCCAAACAAATTCGACGTGGAAGAAGCGGTATGAGCCGGAACGGCGGGTAGGTCGGCCGAACAGGTCACCGGGGAAAGAGCCGCCGTGGAAGTAGGGGTAGGGAGGAAGCTGAAAGGGGAAATGAGGAAGACAGAAGGTTCTTGAAGAATGCATGGGAGTTAAGTTTGTGGGTAGGAGGTTGAAGTTTGAGGGAAGAGAGAAGTTGAGGGGTCTGACATGAATCCAATTCATACTTTGCCGAGTTAGAAATTACCTCAGAGATCAGGGATTTCTTCACAGGGGATTACCATAAAGATCAGAAATTGATTCCATTGCCAAAAAATTGGATGTGAACCCCAGAGATCAGAAGTTGGATGTATTAATCTCCTCTCTAATGCCAAAAATCGATTCCAACGAAACCCCAGAGATCAGAAATTAACAGAAGAAATTGTGAGTGAGTGAGAGAGAGAGAGGAGAGGAGATTACCGAAGAACGTCGTGATTTTTGAACATCGCAGAGGATCCAAGTATAAGGTTTGCATGACAATGTCAGCCAAGAACCGTGATAAAAGTCGTATTCTATGATTTGCATGGCGTTCTTCTTAACACAGACATTTGCATGGCATTCTTCTTCACCTCATCGACCGCCTCTTTCGCAACAACCTCCGGAGTGAGAACAACCTCCGCCTTCCTGCCCTGGAAGCAGACAGCGCTGGTGAAGTTGACGTCGACCGCTGGATCGGCGATGCACTCCATGGCCGCCTTGGTGTCTCCCCCATGAGCTACTTCCACCAGCCGATGTGCGACCTCCGACTCGTAGTCTACGGGATGGACCTGCTCAAAGGCGGAGCTACGCTTGGGCTCACCTGGGCTACATCCCGGGTAAGTTTTTGACTATAAAGGTTTTTATATGTAATACTCTACAATCAGAACATAGCTCAATTGGGAGAGAGAGCAGAGAACTGGGGTTAAGGTCCCTTGTTCGAATCTTGTTGCGGACAAGATTAACTTTATTTTTCATTACCTCTTATTTTTTGCATATTGAAACCCAAATAACCATGGTGTCTAAATATACAAAGGGTTTTGACAAATCTTCAGCCAATGTTTACTATTCGGATAAATGAAAGTATATACAGTGTTAAACTGGAATTGGAAAAAATGTAATGATACTTAATCTAAATGGCATCTTACCTTGTGCAATTTTATATTTTTGTGTAATAAGCTTGTTTTCTTTTTGTTGGAATTTTACTTCGAAAATTAAGAAATAAAATAAAGAAAGAGGCTATTTGTGATAAAATAAATATAGAACGTCGCTTGCCTTCATGTTGACACTCAACAATAATAGTCTATTTGGCACATTTCCACTATCTCTGTCTAATATAACCAAAGCACATCGTTATAAATCCCTAAATGGAGACTAAGATGAAGAGTAGCAGTTGTTGCGCGATTGAGCACTCAACAAAGCGTCAAGAAAATCACTATCGTTTGCCGCCATTGTGTTCGTCTACTGGACCACAGACCACGGCTATTGCCTTCGTCTGCAACCATCACCTCATCGAGTTCGTCGACGGCCATCACCTTCGTCCATAGACCGTGACCATCTCTATCTGTCTTAGCATCACCTTGATCTTGGTATGATTCTCATTATCGTCTTCTTCTAATATTTTTCCTTTTTGGCCTAAGACTCTTATAATCGAGTGCTTTGAATTTTATATAACTGTCGATAGCCTAGGGTAGAAATAAATCCTGGCTCCGCCCTTGGACATGCTGCTTCACGGCTTGAATGCACCGGATGCGCTGGATGACGGATTGATGGCTTTAATTTAGGGTTTTTTTGCGTAGAAGGCGAGGCGGCATGTGGTGAAGCCGAGGAGTCCTTGTGTAGAAGTCGAGGCATGTCTTTATTGTGCCTCTTTCGCAATTGCTGTGCGTTTTTTGAGATTTATTTATGCACTCTCTATTAGAAGTGCCTCGGGAATTAACAGATATGCGATTGCTGTGCATTTTTGAGATTTATTTATTTTTTTGAGATATGGCTATTGTGCTCTGTGGGTGCGAATCAATGTTTGCAATGATTCCAAAAACTCAAATGATCCTAACTCAAGTTTAAAAAACTCAGTTTCTCTTAAAGATCAAAGGTTTCATCCCCAAAAAGTTTACCAACTGCTCATCTCAACCGTTGATTCATCAAGATCAAATCCTAACCGTCTTTTATCTTGTCCTAGTCAGCCCTAGAATTCAAAAATCGTTGTCAAATGTAATATAGATATATACCCTCTCGCGCTCTCTTCCTGCAGCGCGTGCTCAAGCAGTGGCTATTGGGAGATGTGTATGCCCTCGTGGCAATTTATCTCTGTGTATATGTACAACATCGTGTTCGAAATAACTGTAGGCTGTTTGGTAAAAATTTACCTAAGTAAACAATAATGTAGTCGTCATTGAAACTTAGGTAAAGTCATGAGACTTAATGCAAGGTCAAACATGTATCGAGATGGAGTTATCGATCATGGAGAAGTGCTTAACCGTTTATAGCATAAGTCTAAAATCGTTCGTGGTCGTAAATGTTTCGAGAAAAGGATATCGACACATCGGATAAACCATTGTGTCTTTGTCTTAACAATGGGTTGGTGACGATGATATCATGGTATTTCAACTTGGCGAAGTCAGAGACGAGACACATGTGCTTATTGGAGAATGAGTTCACTAAACAACCCAATGAGAGCCATTACATGGTTAGCATACACCAATCTGTCAATAGTGAGCTCTTAGTGATGATAGGTAAGTTGGTCCTTAGACTTGAGGGCATTGTACAAACCTGTTCGTGAACGGTGTCACTTTGATTTCTGACCTAGCATCGGAGCACGCCCTGTTGAAAGGGCCTTGGTTGGGTGACACTTGAAGTGTATAAGGAGAGTAGTGGCCAAGAAAGAATTCATCTCTCACTGTATGGGGAGTTAGTGTCACTGGAATACGGTCTTTAACAGAAAAACCATGGTGATGATTTGTTGGATTGGATCCAACAAAAACTAACTAAGATCGAACGATGCCGACCAGATGCGTAACTATTTGGGGTTGATAATTAACCATACACTAGGTTTTGAGCGACATAGTTATGTGATCGCGTCCAAGTGTACACCCGGAAAACGACTTGTAGTCTTACCGCAAGCGCACGGTGTAGCGGCGTGCGGTTATCGAACTCAGGGAGGACAAATGAATGTGTCTTTTTCCGATCACCTAGCTATCGAGAGAATCAAGAATAGTTTTGGGTATAACAGTCACAATCGTTCAAATATCAAGAGAAATATCAATATAATAAAACGTCTAGGAATAGGGAATCCCCACTACGGACCGTTTCTCATCCTTGTGATTCGTAAGTTTCATTGTTGCTAAGCTTGAATATAGGTGAACTAGTCGCAACTTAATATAGAACCAAGCTCACGCTCTCGCGCTATTGCCGGTCTATAGCAAACCTAGAATAGGGCCCACTCTCGTGCAAACCCTAGCCTAAGCCGCTAGCGTGAAGAACGACATCATTGTTCAATCGTATCTCGAGCCCACTCTCGTGCAAACTCGAGCTACGACCTAGGGTATGATAGTTCCTATCCGTCCAATCTCTTGCAAATGGATATTAGTATAGAATCACAATTAAAAATCTTAGCTTTGGTCCAATCTCTTGCAAACCAAATCTAGAGAAATCCAATTGTCAATCTAAATCGAATATCTAGTACTTCCTATTAATTGGGATCCAATCTCTTGCAAATCCCAATCGATATGAATTCCTAGCTATCCGTAATCTATTGATCACAACCTAATCTTAATCAATCCTAGCAACAATTCTACAAATTCATCACAATTTAGAAATAGGGTCCATAGGGTTCATCCCTACGCCCTAGGACGACGACACTACTCACTAGACATCATGCAAATCTCAGAAAAATCAATAATAATCTCAGCACAATTCATTGCAAAAGAGAAATAATACATAAAAATCAAGTTTTTAATAGAAATAGACAAACCAATGTAATCACCGACGATCTCCAGCCGAGATTTCACAAAGAGTAGCCGTCAAAATCCTAAAAGAAAGTCTAAAAATTAATTGTTCAAAATCTCCCTAAACTAGGGCAAAAGCTGGGTTTAAATACCCTCTAAAATCGTCCAAAAAATCGTGACCAAACTGCCCCTGCACAGCCTAGAAATCGCAACCCTAACAGCAGGCGGAGAGGGTCACTCGGTCGATTTTAGAGGAACTTCTTTCGGCTATACGCTGAAAACTCCGTGTGCATATCCGTTCTGGTCGACTGAGTGGGACTTCTTGTTCGGCCGAGTAGGTGGTCTACTCGGCCGAGTGATGTGTTGCTGTGCTTGTTTCTTCTTCTTTTTGCCTCCTCGTCGCTCCTATTGATTTCCTTCTTCTTCTGCTCATCCTCCATCGCAGATAAGCCCTCAAATGAGCCGTGGGTAACACTCCTAAGTGCTTGCAAATCCCTTGATCTCAAATTCGCTCCAAATCGCTCCATATTTCCTGAAATACGACAAAAACAAGAAATAGTGAAACGCATCGCAATATTGTCGAAAAATCGTGAAAAACGCGATATGGACGATCAAAACGGCATGCAAACATGCAGAAAAAGGTGTAAAATATGGAGTGATCAAAATCCCCCAAGCTTACCTCTTACTCGTCCTCGAGGAAGATAAGTAAAAGGCGAACCCGATGGGAAAATTAATAAAAAAATGGAGGAAATAGAAAGTAAGTAAGGAAAGAAAGCAAAGAGAGAGGTGCTAGATCATTTTCTCAGGACGTGGGCTTCGCTTACTCGTATAGCATACGGCGAATATAATAAACACATGCCAGAGATTTTCATCTCGATATGATAGTCATATGGATACATTCAAAATAGAAAACCCGAGAATATCAAAGCAATATGAAATATGGAATCGTTCTAGAATTAACATCGTCTGAAGCATCTAAAGAGGTATACATAATCATAGACCACACACTTTTCAATTGAATGCTTTCTATTTGGAGTATAAGAGATATCACACATCATGGATCAATAATAATAGAAAGGTATGGTTTTCGTGAAATGCATGCTAAGTTTCAATTCCTGGATTTCGTAAAGCTTTCAGTAATCTCACCGAGTATAGAAAATTACCTAGCTTAGGTTGTCATGCACAGTCAAGTAGTCACACTCTCACACATCATTGGATCCTCTCCCCCAAGCTTATCTATAAGCGTGGTGGCATAAGTAAATCAATAAGTATATCCCCCATTTTTGAAGCTCCAATAAAAATAAGAACAAAAGAGAGAAGAAAGAGAGAAAGAGTATGAGATGAGATCATGTAAAAGCTTCTTTTCTATTTTCTCTTTTATTTTTCTTTCTTTTTTTCTTTTTTATGTAGAAATATACATCTGAGATCCCAAATCAAAAGATAGAAATATATTCTTATATTTTTCTTTTTTTTTGATTTTGGGGAATTGGAGCATGGAATTTAATAGCGGGGGAAATGCCAATGATAGAATCGCTAAAGGGAGATTCACCAATGAATATAAGTATAGAAGTAATGCTCAAGATATGTGGAGAAAGAAATATATGTAACACTCGGTTCACTCTATATGACGTGCACAACAACTTTCAGCAGAGCAATGTAATCTACTCAGTTTAATCTTAGATAGTAAACTAATCCAGTTATATCAACCTAACATACATCCATTAAACCTGAAAGTGAAGCGTACAATTTTCATGCAATAAGAAGTAATATAAGAAAAGAAAGCAGTACTCCAGATATAAGCAATCAATGCGTGAAGCTTGGTGTGTTTTCTACGAAGAGTATACAGTGAAAATCATCAGACTCAGCTAATAAAAGAATTTCATCCATATTCATGCATGAAAGTGCGTGTTACTATCTCAAATGCATAGCAAGACATATCATATGATATCTGAAATAAAATTTATGGCATGCCAAAATAATATGCCTATAAAGATAAGCTAACACCACGTCGTCATCATCACAGAAAATTCATCTCTAGCAAAAAGTTGAAAGAAATAAGGATAAAAAGGAGACGAAAACTACTACTGTACAATGCAGCACACTCAAGAAATAGAAAAAACGTGATGCATGATAATAAAGGAAAAAGTGGGTGAAAATGGGTGTAAAACGAAGAAATGTGAGAAAAATAAAAATAAAAGGCGACAAAAAAATGAAAAGTGTGAGAACTCACTCCCCCAAGATAAAGTGCACAGTGTCCTCAATGTGCAAAATGGGGCACACCGAGAGACAAAATATGGGTGGGGTGGGTGAGGATGCATGCATGATGGAAAAAGAAAGAAAGAAAATGATATGAGAATGCGGGTGATGCATGCAGAGATCAAAATAGTGCAGATATGAGTGTCTCCAAAAAGTACTCCCTCTCTCCCAAACAGATATATACAGATAGGACCATAATGTGAACAAAACAGTGTGTGGAGGAGGGGTGCAAAATCAGCAGGCTCAAAAAAAGTATCCAGCGTATCGACAACAAAAATATGGAAGGCATCCAGTGTGTGCCTAAGGGGGTGGGGGGTGCACCAGCACCGTCCTGTGGCAGAGGTGGCGGCGGCGAGGTGGCTGCTGGGTGGGTGTAGGTGGCAGGGGCAGACGTGTAAGGATCTGATTCAGGCAAGCCTGAATACTAGGAAGTATGGAGACGCGGGTCTGGACTGCACTGACGGTGGCGGAGAGAGCCCTAAAATCCCCTCTGAGTCCACTAACTGCCCCCTCAAGAGCACGGATGCTCTGAACTAGGGTGTCGGGGGAAGGTGGAGTAGAGGGTCGAACAGGTGGAGAACGGGGATGTCTCACACGGCCGCCGTAAAGGATAGGTGTAGCAATGGGGTGGTGCATGGGTGCTATGCTCGCTAAGTGTCGCTTAGCCTCTATGTGAGGCTGAGACGCATGCAAGGTAGACGAGGAAGGAGCAGCAGCAGGAGTAGGAGTGAAAACGGATGACGAGGCAGGCAGAGAGGTCATTGACATAGAAGTGGGGACAGACGTCACGACGCTCTCAGAGAAAACAGCAGCAGTGGGGACAGACGTGTCAGCGGCTGGGATGGCCATGAAGGGCACAGAAAGTGACTCCCCATGAGTCGAGAACAAAAGTGAGGACAGGGCTGCCACTGCGACAGTAAAGGAGGTATCGCCGCTCTCTAAAATGGTGGTGGGACGCTCAGGGCTAGCAGCGGAATGGGATCCACAGAAATGGGCACAGTGGTGGTGGCGGTGGTGGACGAGGACTCAGCAAAAGCGCTCCCGACACTAACAGAGGTGTGGACAGACGTGTCGGGAGGTGCAGACGGGTCAGGTGCAGGATGAGGGATCATGGGGTCCTGGGGTGGAATGAGGGGCTCCTGCTGAGCACCCTCGGGCTCTAATACGTAAGGGGCGGGGATGAGGAGATCCATCACTGGAATCCAATCTCCGCCCGTGGGTCCTATATGAGTCCGAGCAGGGCTCAGGAGAATCATGTAATCAGCAGCAAAAGGAACGTGGAGCCACACCCAGTGCTGACGACCATGAGGACGTAGCATCCTCATCCGGGCCATAACATCTATCAAAAGTGAAGTGGGGCTCGGTGGTCGAAGCAAGTCAGCAGGTAGGTCGACGCCGGTCATAAGGGCCAAGAGGGTAATCAGACTGCCGTAGCAAATAGGCGTCTGAGTGCCGACAGAAATGACTATACGGTCGATGTACCAATTGGCGATATCAATCTCGACGGCGGGGACCAGGACGTCACTATCCCCATCGAATACCCTAGGCCGTGTCATCGCATAGAGCATGTAGAGCTCTGGCGTAGACAGTATCCCGGGCTTGTACCTCGCAAGAAAAGTGGTCGCCATGAGGCGCTGTGCAATGCTGAGGCAGGGGTGGAGAATCGCAGATGCCTTGGACCTGCTAGGGTCAAAGGTGAGTGGTGAACCCGTGATCCGCGTCCAGAAGGCGTGCGTGTCGAACGACGGGGGTGGGATGTGCGTGGGAGCGTAAGCGCGGTCTGGGATCGGCACAGCAGGCCACTGGAAGAAAGCTCAAAGCATGTCGAGAGTGACCTCACATCTCTCGATCCATCAATCGAAATGAGCATCATCCAGGGGTCCGGGAAATAGAGCTCAGGATCTCAAGTGTCAGGCGGATGTAGGTGTCCGTCGACACAGACAGAAAGTCATGCCAACCCACGTTGTCATACAACGTGAGCAGCCCCTCAAGTACCCATAGGCGATCTAAGTCCGCTAGGTGCGTGAACCTGGAGGGTACAATCGAGCGATGTGAGATACGCTCAAATCTGGCACTGTGTGCATCATCTCTGAACGTAATCCCCATTGCATCGATAGTGGGGGCTGGCTGTGTAGGTAGTGGAATGGGATTGGGCGGAGGCGGCTGTGTAGGTGGAGGTGGGCTAGGTGGCGAGGAGTTTGACCTAGCAGAAGAGGAGCCAGGATCACCTGACTTCTTCCGCTTGGAAGGGGCTCCCAGGTGCGTGGCCTAAGGTGAGGCATCATATGTGTAGAGAGACGTGCCCACTACCCAAGTAAAAATGCGAAATGCTAGATGATAGAACGAGTATACCTGAGCACGACGCGAGAGCAAAATCGGAAGTGTGCGAAGAGACGCCTCCTCCACGAAGCTCCGAATGCATCCAAAAGCTCCCCAAAGCTCCCCCAACTTATCCTGGAAAGCAAACAATAAAATCCGCGGTGTACGTCGACAAATATGGGGGGAGATGGGGGTACAATAGACATATATAGGAATTGATTTGAGTTTGGGGCTCAATGGGCATACGAAATGGGAGAATGGAGGAGAAATACGAATTTGGGGCAAAATGGGGAGTGGCCGGCGGCAGGGAGACGGCGCCGGCGGCTGTCGGCGGCGGTCTGGCGTCGACAGCAGTCGGTGGTGAGCTGTCGGCCGACGGCGGCGAGGGATTGGGCGAAGGCGCTGTCGATTCGATCGAAGGGGGAAGGAGCGGCAGCAGCGGGCTCGGGGAAAAAAATGGCGTTTCGAAATTCGTGCAGCCCGCTCAGCTTATATAGGGAAGTTACGACTCGGTCGAGTGAAGAGTTCACTCGACCGAGTGAAAGAGGTTTCGAAAGTATATTCGCAATTTACGACTCGGTCGAGTGGTCTTTCTCACTCGGCCGAATGGATAAGTTCCATTCGGCCAAGTGACATGATCACTCAGCAATTTTTAGAGCGTGTAGGGTATCTGATTCACTCGGCCGAGTGACAAGTCACTCGCCCGAGTGGCAATTTATACTGTAAAACATAGAAAATAACAGAGAGTTGGTCAGAAGGATCTTCCCTGATCTGTGCTCCACTTGGCCGAATGGAGTCTTTGCTCAGCCGAGTGACATATCTTACTCGACCGAGTGGCACCCTGTTTTCTGCCACTGCTCTCTGTTTTCCCTCTATTCTCTGTTTTTCTTCCTTCCTCAGTCCCTTCCGTCTCTCGAGGCCTGAGCGCATTCATGTGGCGCTCTCCCTTGCCTTGGCTCCCCTCCATAAGAATGATCTCTCGTTCTCCATCTCCTGTCAACAAAAATAGAGCCCGTTGTCACGATTTTCATAGACGCTAGACTCTAAACACTAAGAAAAATCTAAGATAAAAATAAAAATCAACTGAAAATGATATAAAACCGTCGGGTTGCCTCCCGACAAGCACTCGTTTAAGGTCATGAGCTCGACCCCTCATGATTTTCATTTAGCGCGTGATATTGGGCGCATGTGAGATACGCCCGTCAAACTTGCCAGGAAGGCCACTTGGATTTGGTTGTTGATGCTCGTGGGCTTTCCTCGGCGTCCCCTCATCATGGGTAGAGTTGGGGAATAACTCCACCAAGATTGAGCTAGAACCAATCTTCTTCCTCATCGGTGACACCGATCTTCTATTCGGTGGAGCTTTCTTCGAATTGTTGGCCATTAAGAGCTTGCAAAGCTCCCTTATCCTTGCGAAATCAGCATCGTCTTTGTCATCGGCCATCGAGCTATCTGGAGGGTCCTCCAACTTTTCTTCATTGATAGAAGTTTGGCCTTCTTCAAGGCCATCATCATGGAGAGCGCCAATAGAATGTGGAATGGCTTCGTCGATTACCTCATCAAGAAGGTCCACATAATCCAACTCATCTTGATCAGGCATATGTTTCATGGCTTTGGGTATGTGGAGCTCAACCTCGATGTTCCCGACATTCAAGGATAAAGTGCCTTCCTGCACGTCGACTATAACACCGGCGGTGGCTAGGAACGGTCGTCCAAGTATAAGTGAAGTGTCGCCCTCCTCCTTAATTGTTGAGTATTGATTCCCCGGATTTGGTTTTGGATGATCAAACATAAATATCGTGAACTAACTCTTTGTGAGCGCAGTTATGGAGATCGTCGCCAAAAGAATACATACATCAAAAGCGACGTCTCAAGACTTCTCAATACGCGTGATCGTGTGCCTGAAGCTTCGTTGAAGCTCAAGGAGTTTTATTGAAGTCAAGAATGAAGATTGAAGTTTTGAAGACGGTTCGTCATGTTTAATTTAATGTCTTCTAGCTTCATAGAATATAATGTTAAGCCTTGAGTAGGACTTACATTATAATCTTCATTTCGCTCATATCTTAGAGCTAGGATTATCTTAGAAGCCATTAGAAACTTTCCCGAAGCCTATCGCTTCTTCCCTCGGCTTCTAGTTCATCTTAGTTGGTTCGAGTAGAAGAACCAACCGACTAGATGACGATCTAGTCGGTCGGCAATTCCTCTTGAACAGACTAGATGTCCTTGCTCAATTCATCCTGGCACTGTTGATCAATTGGTCGGTCAAAGAAGAGTCACCGACCGACTAGATGACGATCTAGTCAGTTAGGAATCCTTCTCAAACCGACTAGTTATTATTGCCTCTGTACAGCCTATCTTACTATTTACAGTTAGTCGGTCAAAGCACAACGACCGACCGACTAGTTGAGAAACTAGTCGGTTGGAAGTTGTTCTTAAACCGACTAGCTGTCTTTGAATTCAGCCTCTTTGATTTAATCTGTTAGTTGGTCAACATTCACTCACCGACCGACTAGTTGTGAAACTAGTCGGTTGGCAAGTTTTCTTAGACCGACTAGTTCTCTATCTTCTGAACTTCACATTTTGGTTATTCTTCAGTTAGTCGGTTCATGTTGTTTCACCGACCGACTAGTTGATGAACTAGTCGGTCAGTGGTCCTTCTTTGACCGACTAGTCTGCTTCAGAATAGAGCCATTGGAGCATTTATTGCACGAATTTCTTCTCCCTCTTTCCTCTATCCAATATATACTTGGAGGGGTTCTTTCATAGGATCCAAGGCTGCATATTTTGGGTTTTAGAGAAATAAAAAAGGAGCCATTCAACTCTATTTCAAAGCTCTCTCTCTTCTCACAAGAATCTCTCCCTCATTTCTTGAGCCCTATTTCCTCAAGAGATATTCTCTCCATTGCGAGTCTTCCAAGCCAAGAGCTTGATTCTAGTCACCATCCTCCATCCTAGCCTTCGATCGCTGATCACATTGGTGGAGCTTCGGTTTGGTGACATCTTCTTCCTCAAAATCCCTCTTTGCCCTAATTTGGTAAGTATACTCAAGGCATAGGTTTTTGTGGTAAGTGTTTCATTATTTCATCGCATTTGTTATTTGAATTGTTCTCTCGGTTGTGAGAGAAGTGTGTGATCCTTGGTTATGAGAGTCACATTTTCATTGTGTATGATTTGGTCTTGTAGAGGTTTTCTACAAGAATTTCATAGTGCTAAATCTTGGGTTAGTGGTTTCTAACTCAAGTATCCAGAGGGGATCTGGGTGGTTGGGACGTAGGATCACCGGTAACAAGTCGGGGAGACTTGGGTGGATCTGAACCTGTTATATCATTTGTTTGCGTTTGTCAATTCTTGTCGATTGTTGTCTTTTCCACATTGTTGTTTGTATGTGTAACGACCCGCTCCCGGGTGCCCGTTACTTATTTGATATTTGTGCAGGTCCTGCAGGTTACCAGTGAATTCAAAATAGCCACGATGCAGAGATGTACAAAAATACCCAAATAGTGTCCAATTATTACATTCCATACCGTACAAGATGTCCCAACAAATATACATGAAAGGAGAAAAGTACATAAGTGAAAATAACTCTGGAAGCTGCGGTCGAACTCTGGCGCTATTAGCTCAGGAGCATCTATGTTCATCTGTACGTCGTCTGCAGTGCCACGGAGATGGAACCGTAGGTAAGTCACAACAATTCTAAATATAGAAAAGAAGCAGTGCACAAGTATGACAAAAGTAACTACGTACAAGTAGATCAGAGTGAAAAGTAAAGTACTGAGCAACAACTGTACATAACTGAAAAGTAAAGGCAAACTGAACTGAAGGAGAGAACCACTGTACTGTGTAAAGTAGGCTAGGCAAGTGAAACATACTACTGTTGTAGCTAAAAGTACGACAAGTAAAGTACTGGTGACTGTACAAGTGTAGTAAGTAACGTGCATGGATCGTGTAAAGTAAAGGTGACTGTGATGCGTAAGGTAAAAGTGACTGTGCAAAAGTAACTACGCTACGTGACTCAAATCGGAGAGTGCAATATGTGACCATCAAGTTCATCTCTTGCCTGGGCGCGACCCAGACGAATACCGAAACACAGGCACGGTACATGTATTTTGCCGAAACACAGGCAGTGGGACGATATGCCGGAACACAGGCAACGGGACAGGAAGATTGAACTCCAGTCACTCCCATACTCTCTCAAACTATGAGTTACCCCGAAACCCCAGTGAAGTGTCAAGTGTTCTATATACATGTTCCTTTCATGATGTTCCACGAGATGTTCCACACGATATTCCACAAGATATTCCACAACAAGTTTCACAAGATGTTCCATACGGTGTATCACATGTTAGTCAACCCAAGTCCACTGGTTGACTTTCTCATTGAAAACCAGAGTGTGGTAACTCATTCCAAAGCTGACTGTGCCAAAGCGAACTGAGGATAAAGACAAGTCCAACAAACATGGAATACAAAAACTGTTGGTTTAAGGGTGGTAGTTTCGGTAGTACACAATTTACCCAAGTTGATGTTTGTGTTTAACAACCACCAAAGTTGAAAAGTTGGCAAAGTAATCTATAGTTGATTACTTTCCTATTAGATTAGGTTTCTAGTTCGGTTCAAGTCAAGTAGCCGTTCGGAGGCTATAGTGTTGTCCTAAGTTCACACGGGTACACTTATCTAATTTTCTAACATTAGAATTAGTCGTGACTTACAGAATTCGAGGCTGTCGTAGCAAGCCGGGACTGGATCTAGGGCTTCTACGGACGTTGGTGGACAAGAATTTGTACCTGCAACACAGAAATATTTGGTTAAAGAATACACTCATTTCCTATTTAATAATCTGATCATTTTGATTTTTAAAACTGATAAAACGGTGTCGGAAAACATTCTAAATTTTTCTATAGACTAGATATGTAGAAAATAATTTTACTGCAAGAGAAAATATTTTTCAGAAGTCTCTGTAAATTTTTATAATTTTTAAAAGCTCAAAAACAATTTTAAAACTATTTTTCAATTAGTAACGTATTTATTCAAACATTTCTTCTGGGTGCAATCGGTATCGGATAGTTGCAAATGGACTGTCAAAATGGCCGTCTCGGAGAGTACTTTCACATATATTTTTCTCACATATAATTGTACGTGAAAATAACAAGTTACGGATTTTTAATCGAAAATAACGTATTTAACTTTTAGGCTTAAAAATTAATTTTGGAAAAACTAAGCGTCAGATTGAGATGAAACTAGCGCCATTGGATCCGAAATATCGTTTCTGATTTTCTGGAGTTATCCGCACATTTTTCTGGCCCATGTATAATTAGCTATGTATTTTAAACCATAAAACCCTATTAATAATTAATTTAAATAATAAAAATACGAAATAATCCTCGAAATTACGGTTTTGCCATCAAGCTAAACTCACGCATCCCCGCTTCGATCGCCGGGAGGCTGTGCTGTCGGCCTCGTCGGCGGAGGCGGCGACCGGGGCGGAGCTTGTCGTGGTGTGGCGGATCACGGCGGAGGTGGGCTGGCGGCTCTCGTCGGCGCTGCTGCAACGGCGGCGACGTCGTGCAGAGGCTGATCGGGAGGCGAGGCAGTCGAGGGGGGGTCGGAGGAGCCTCAGGTAGCGGCGGAAGTGGCGGCTTGGCTCAGATGACGGCGGAGCGGCGGTCGGGCCTCTGGCGACGAGGGTGGCGATGTCTTCGAGGGCGGTGGTCACGGCGAGCGGCGACGGAGGAATTCCTCTGTCTCGAACAGAGGAGGGAGGGAGAGAGGGGCGGCAGCGGCGGGGTCCTTCGGGGAAGTGTGTTCGCCGTGGGACGGCGGCGGCGAAGTGCAGGCAGGCGGCGGCTGTCGATCGGAGCGGGGCGATCGAGGGTCGGGGTGCTGTCCGAGGCACGGCGGCGTCGGGAAACAGCGGGGGGCGCAGCTGGCGTCGTCGTCGTAGAGAGGTGGCCTTGCGGGCCTGTGTGGCTTCGACGACGGTGTTGCTGCTTCGCCGTGAGCGACGGCGAGAGCGTGGGGGGTCGTGCTGGAGCGGGGAGCTCGCCGAGCCTCGGGGCGTGGCGGCACTGATGGTGGACGAGGGTGGCCGTGAGGGGAGAAAGAACGGGTGAGGGCCTGAGAGTGAGAGAGATAAAGAGAGTTACGGTGTGTGTAGGGGTAAGTTGATTCAAGCCAAAATGAGAGAGGGGGAGAGTGTTTGGGAATTTGAACGAGGGAGAGATGTGCTTCGACTGTGTTCGGGTTAAGCTGGAGAAGATGGGTTGCTATTTATAAGGTAAGAAAATTAATATAATATAAGTATACTTAATTAAGCGAATTATTAGGTTGGTTGGGATGAGAAGACTAACCTTGGAAATGAGGTGAGGCGTGAACCTCATGTTGGCTTACTGTTAGTGGTTAGTATTGACTAACCTTAGAAAATGGTGTCGGTATGTAACACATGGCTACAATCGGGTTAGGTCAAAAATAATTAGGATAATTAGTAGTTAAGTAAAAGTATTTAGGAAAACAATAATAGATAAAATGATCACAAAATTACGATTTTGTCCCTACTAGTAAACGTGTCCGAAAAATTACGAAAACATAACCACGGGATCGTATCGACGCGAGGATCGCGAATACAAGATCCGTTCTGGGATTTGAGCTACGAAAATACTAGTTTTAGGCCAAAACGTTTAGAAAGCGGGTATGTGGGTCTAGGCTGAAATGATATCTGAAAATTACGAAATTAATGTGGGGAGCCCTAAATGATCATAAGATGCTACTGCAGAAGTTTGAAAATGTTTTGAAGATGTTTGTATAGAAAATAAATTCGTCGAATCAAAACGGTAATTTTGGAAGATGAATTTTAACAGAAATGTTTTGGGTATTTGAGGAAATCAGAAATTGCTGAAATACTTTATAATAAGTCTAGTGTTTCAAAATATTTTTATAAGAATTTTTGAAATCCGTTTAAAACTCCTGATCAACCATTACAAAATGTCTTTTAAGATGAAATTACTTTAAATGTTTTGCTCAAATGTTTACGAAAAATACAGGTCGTTACATTCTACCCTCCTTAAAATAATTCCGTCCTCAGAATTTCTCAAAACTATTAAAAAATAAAATAATTGATGTTATTAAGAAGCTCAAACAAATAAATGATAAAATGAAAAACTAGTCGAATGATTACAATTTAGAAAATAGGTTGTTAATAGCATGAAATATAATGTGATATCATAGTATCAAGAAAGTAAGAGATGTTATATATGAATACATACTATTGCCATCATCATAGTTTCCAGTATCATTTTAATAGTTATCCTGCCTTCTCAAGTTGCCCAAGATTAACATGAGATAATAATATCACGTGAAAATGAGGGCTATTATGATGACAACATCTGTTCGAGCTTGGAACCTAAGGTGATAAGCCAGTAGCAAGCTATTTAAACCTCATAAAACGAAAGATCATAAAGTTTATTCGTGCTACTGGTAACTAACTGGGTCTAGCCACAGATGTCGTTCATAATATAGCATGTAACGATTAATCCACGGGTACCAACAACATCAATCTCCATAATGCCCAACCACATGTTAACGTCCAGATCAATGCCCAAAGGTAAGTACAGGGCCAACACGCAAAGTCAGTACTTACTGCCAACATTCCTTCCATCAATCTCCATAATATCCCACAATAAGGCAAGATCCAAGCTCTCATCCAGAGCCAAGCACAAGGCCTACATCCAACTTCAACTCCCAAGGCCAATATCATGCCGATAATCATTGCCATCACTCCTTCCATAGACCAATACTTGACATTCGCAACACCCAACATCACCCAACAAATGAACAACCAAAAACACGCTTTCCAGCACACCAAAAGGAGTAGACGCAAGAGGAAGCCTAGATGGGATCTCAACCTGGGTGAGACCCAGGGCAGAGAGCTCAAGAGAAGCCCAATGATCACGGCTTCCCAAGATCTCAGCCAAGCGGCGGTAGCGAGGGTGGCGGCGAGGGTCGTCACCAAGGCCAAAAATCCCAAAACATATTGTCAGAGGGCCATCGGTGGTTGTCGATCTATGGTGGCTGCGACTGCTTGACGTGGCAGGTGTCACCGGAGTAGGGTGGGTTGGTGAAGCTTCAGGTAAGGTCGGAGGAGCTGGAGGCGAGACGGGTCGAGTTCGCTTGGGGAAGAGGCCGGGAGGAGTGGGAGTCGATATCTGAGCGAAAAGGGAACCACAGGGTGGCTTGGTGAGGAAGGAGAGGAGGGGGGTTTTAAAAGAAAAGGGGGGCACCAAAAGTAGTCGGTGTTAGGCGGGAACGTATATCGAGGTGGGGAAGCGGACAAAGGAAATAAATAGGGGGTGCCAAAAGTCATGGGTAGGTAGAATAGGGTAGGCGGGAACGGGGCTCAAGGCAAGGATGAGGACAAAGGCAATAAAGAGGGGAGGTGGTAGGCGGGATAGAATTCCAACACGTGGAAAAATCGGGTACAAGATGGGAGCAGGGTTAGAAAAGAAATACGAGTTCCAGAAGGATGAAAAACGCAATAGCGTACACGTCACGTTTTGCTCGTCTCAAAATCTTCAGCATCATCCTCGAATACTTCTGAACGTCCTTCGATCTGCATCTGCTAAGGAATCCGAACTTCTGATGATTGAAAACTCGAACTCTACCCTCCTTAAAATAGACGTAGCTAGAGTTCAAGCAAACTAGAAATAGAAAGATTCTAAGAAGGTGAACGTTCATCAAGCTTAAAGGAAGGTTGATAGTGAATAAGATCGATGACATCACATAATCATGATTCACGTCCTTGCGGTCCAGCGGACACGGCCAGGGAAGTGACTAAGCCAGGATCACTTATGCCCAGTCTAGCTAGGTTGATCCAACAGACTTTAGCCAAGCACATTGACCGGTATCATGGTCCATTGAAGGAAGATTATCATTTATATGCGTGCCATCATCAGCTGAAGGAAAGGTGATGAAGTGGGTAGATAGTTCAACCAATAACTATAACGGTTAGCAAAAGTGGTTACTAGGAAGGGTGTAACTAAGAATGGAACACAAGTTCCTAAGTAAGGGTTAAGAGTTCAAAGGAAGATGATGGGAATCAAAGAAGATCAAGGAATCTAGGTAATAAGAACACTTCACCCGTATATCCAATACAGGTGAACACTCGAGACGTCCCGTACTCGAGAGTTTATTTGAGTATTTTATATTGTACACCCTGATCTTGCTATATTGTTCACGAGGTAGTTAGCGCGGACCTACGTGGGCCACCAAACTTGTAACGACCCGCTCCCGGGGGCCCGTTACTTATTTGATATTTGCGCAGGTCCTGCAGGTTACCAGTGAATTCAAAATAGCCACGATGCAGAGATGTACAAAAATACCCAAATAGTGTCCAATTATTACATTCCATACCGTACAAGATGTCCCAACAAATATACATGAAAGGAGAAAAGTACATAAGTGAAAATAACTCTGGAAGCTGCGGTCGAACTCTGGCGCTATTAGCTCAGGAGCATCTATCTTCATCTGTACGTCGTCTGCGGTGCCACAGAGATGGAACCGTAGGTAAGTCACAACAATTCTAAATATAGAAAAGAAGCAGTGCACAAGTATGACAAAAGTAACTACGTACAAGTAGATCAGAGTGAAAAGTAAAGTACTGAGCAACAACTGTACATAACTGAAAAGTAAAGGCAAACTGAACTGAAGGAGAGAATCACTGTACTGTGTAAAGTAGGCTAGGCAAGTGAAACATACTACTGTTGTAGCTAAAAGTACGACAAGTAAAGTACTGGTGACTGTACAGGTGTAGTAAGTAACGTGCATGGATCGTGTAAAGTAAAGGTGACTGTGATGCGTAAGGTAAAAGTGACTGTGCAAAAGTAACTACGCTACGTGACTCAAGTCAGAGAGTACAATATGTGACCCTCAAGTTCATCTCTTGCCTGGGCGCAACCCAGATGAATGCCGAAACACATGCACGGTACATGTATTTTGCCGAAACACAGGCAGCGGGATGGTATGCCGGAACACAGGCAACGGGACGGGAAGATTGAACTCCAGTCACTCCCATACTCTCTCAAACTATGAGTTACCCCGAAACCCCAGTGAAGTGTCAAGTGTTCTATATACATGTTCCTTTCATGATGTTCCACGAGATGTTCCACACGATATTCCACAAGATATTCCACAACAAGTTTCACAAGATGTTCCATACGGTGTATCACATGTTAGTCAACCCAAGTCCACTGGTTGACTTTCTCATTGAAAACCAGAGTGTGGTAACTCATTCCAAAGCTGACTGTGCCAAAGCGAACTGAGGATAAAGACAAGTCCAACAAACATGGAATACAAAAACTGTTGGTTTAAGGGTGGTAGTTTCGGTAGTACACAATTTACCCAAGTTGATGTTTGTGTTTAACAACCACCAAAGTTGAACGTTGGCAAAGTAATCTATAGTTGATTACTTTCCTATTAGATTAGGTTTCTAGTTCGGTTCAAGTCAAGTAGCCGTTCGAAGGCTATAGTGGTGTCCAAAGTTCACACGGGTACACTTATCTAATTTTCTAACTTTAGAATTAGTCGTGACTTACAGAATTCGAGGCTGTCGTAGCAAGCCGGGACTGGATCTAGGGCTTCTACGGACGTTGGTGCACAAGAATTTGTACCTGCAACACAGAAATATTTGGTTAAAGAATACACTCATTTCCTATTTAATAATCTGATCATTTTGATTTTTAAAACTGATAAAACGGTGTCGGAAAACATTCTAAATTTTTCTATAGACTAGATATGTAGAAAATAATTTTACTGCAAGAGAAAATATTTTTCAGAAGTCTCTGTTAATTTTTATAATTTTTAAAAGCTCAAAAACAATTTTAAAACTATTTTTCAATTAGTAACGTATTTATTCAAACATTTCTTCTGGGTGCAATCGGTATCGGAAAGTTGCAAATGGACTGTCAAAATGGCCGTCTCGGAGAGTACTTTCACATATATTTTTCTCACATATAATTGTACGTGAAAATAACAAGTTACGGATTTTTAATCGAAAATAACGTATTTAACTTTTAGGCTTAAAATTAATTTTGGAAAAACTAAGCGTCGGATTGAGATGAAACTAGCGCCATTGGATCCGAAATATCGTTTCTGATTTTTTGGAGTTATCCGCACATTTTTCTGGCCCCTGTATAATTAGTTATGTATTTTAAACCATAAAACCCTATTAATAATTAATTTAAATAATAAAAATACGAAATAATCCTCGAAATTATGGTTTTGCCATCAAGCTAAACTCACGCATCACCGCTTCGATCGCCGGGGGGCTGTGCTGTCGGCCTCGTCGGCGGATGCGGCGACCGGGGCGGAGCTCGTCGGGGTGTGGCGGATCACGGCGGAGGCGGGCTGGCGGCTCTCGTCGGAGCTGCTGTAACGGCGGTGACGTCGTGCGGAGGCTGATCGGGAGGCGAGGCAGTCGAGGGGGGGGGGGGGTCGGAGGAGCCTCTGGTAGCGGCGGAAGTGGCGGCTTGGCTCAGATGACGGCGGAGCGGCGATCGGGCCTCTGGCGACGAGGGTGGCGATGTCTTCGAGGGCGGTGGTCACGGCGAGCGGCGACGGAGGAATTCCTCTGTCTCGAACAGAGGAGGGAGGGAGAGCGGGGCGGCAGCGGCAGGGTCCTTCGGGGAAGTGTGTTCGTCGTGGGACGGCGGCGGCGAAGTGCAGGCAGGCGGCGGCTGCTGATCGGAGCGGGGCGATCGAGGGTCGGGGTGCTGTCCGAGGCATGACGACGTCGGGAAACAGCGGGGGGCGCAGCTGGCGTCGTCGTCGTAGAGAGGTGGCCTCGCAGGCCTGTGTGGCTTCGACGACGGTGTTGCTGCTTCGCCGTGAGCGACGGCGAGAGCGTGGGGGGTCGTGCTGGAGCGGGGAGCTCGCCGAGCCTCGGGGCGTGGCGGCACTGATGGTGGACGAGGGTGGCCGTGAGGGGTGAAAGAACGGGTGAGGGCCTGAGAGTGAGAGAGATAAAGAGAGTTACGGTGTGTGTAGGGGTAAGTTGATTCAAGCCAAAATGAGAGAGGGGGAGAGTGTTTGGGAATTTGAACGAGGGAGAGATGTGCTTCGACTGTGTTCGGGTTAAGCTGGAGAAGATGGGTTGCTATTTGTAAGGTAAGAAAATTAATATAATATAAGTATACTTAATTAAGCTAATTAATAGGTTGGTTGGGATGAGAAGACTAACCTTGGAAATGAGGTGAGGCGTGAACCTCATGTTGGCTTACTGTTCGTGGTTAGTATTGACTAACCTTAGAAAATGGTGTCGGTATGAAACACATGGCTACAATCGGGTTAGGTCAAAAATAATTAGGATAATTAGTAGTTAAGTAAAAGTATTTAGGAAAACAATAATAGATAAAATGATCACAAAATTACGATTTTGTCCCTACTAGTAAACGTGTCCGAAAAATTACGAAAACATACCCACGGGATCGTATCGACGCGAGGATCGCGAATACAAGATCCGTTCTGGGATTTGAGCTACGGAAATACTAGTTTTAGGCCAAAACGTTTAGAAAGCGGGTATGTGGGTTCTAGGCTGAAATGATATCTGAAAATTACGAAATTAATATGGGGAGCCCTAAATGATCATAGGATGCTACTGCAGAAGTTTGAAAATGTTTTGAAGATGTTTGTATAGAAAATAAATTCGTCGAATCAAAACGGTAATTTTGGAAGATGAATTTTAACAGAAATGTTTTGGGTATTTGAGGAAATCGGAAATTGCTGAAATACTTTATAATAAGTCAGTGTTTCAAAATATTTTTATAAGAATTTTTGAAATCCGTTTAAAACTCCTGATCAACCATTACAAAATGTCTTTTAAGATGAAATTACTTTAAATGTTTAGCTCAAATGTTTACGAAAAATACAGGTCGTTACAGTATGTTTGCACAATAATTAGGAATAACACTCTTGATTATTTTAAAGTACTATTCACCCCCCTCTAGTACATGTGTAGTAGCTACGTATGGCATTACAATTGGTATCAGAGCTAAGGTTCATAGCTATGACAAACAACGACTACAATGTCTTCAAAGATCGTCAAGGATCTTCTTCAGTTATGGAAGGACAATCCTCTGTCAGGCCTCCTCACTTCAACGGTACCAACTATGGGTACTGGAAATGCCAGATGGAAACCTTCCTCTGGAGCGCTTCACTTTGGAGAGCCACATTGACGGAGTATGTCGAGCCTGCCGAACAAGACTTCACGAAGTGGACTACCTCGGAGGTTGCTGCGGAGGTAAACAATGCCAAGGTAATGAATGCCTTGCAATGTGCGTTGGAGCCCAAAGACTTCAACAAGATATGCACATGTAAGAGTGCATATCAAGTATGGAACCAACTCCTCATCTTGCACGAAGGAACGAGTACGGTAAAATATTCTAAACTCGTTGTCGCTAACAAAGAATTCGAGTTGTTTCACATGGAACATGGTGAAACTATGAAGGACTACTATGCTCGCTTCGTGGACATATCCAACGAATTGGAAGCTCTTGGGAAGATCTACACCCAAAAGGAGAAAGTCGCGAAGATTATTGACGGACTTCCTTCTTGTTGGGAAAAGCATACTTTTGCCATCGAGGAAGGTAACGATATGAATAAGTACACTGTTGTACAACTAATGGGTACCATGTTGTCTTACGAGGTACGCAAGGAAAGTAGGATCAAGATGAAGGAGAAGATGAAGGCGTACTTGAAGCAAGACGAGCCAAAGAAAAAGGCGATTGCGTACAAGGCCGCTCCATCTACCGACGATGAAGAATCGGAAGAAGAGATAGACATAGAATCCATTGCCCGTATGGCAAAG
Source organism: Scilla litardierei (assembly GCA_030789695.1). NCBI lineage: Eukaryota > Viridiplantae > Streptophyta > Magnoliopsida > Asparagales > Asparagaceae > Scilla > Scilla litardierei. The sequence goes on along the minus strand of CM061134.1, from coordinate 169,235,828 downwards.
GAGTTCGACCGATTCTTCCGAAAAGGTAACTTTAGAAATAAATCTAAAGTTAGTTCGACTAATGCTTCTACTCCCGTGTGTTATAAATGCAACAAGCCAGGACACATTAAGCCGGATTGTCCTATCAACAAACACAAGGAGAAGTGGAAGGCATCTAAATACGACAAGTCGAGAAAGTACAAGAAAGGACTTGTCGGCACATTCACCGACTCCGACGAGGACTCCTCAAGTGGAGAGTCGGATGATGAAAAGGCGGAGAAAGCACACACGTGCTTCATGGGAAAAGAGGAACGTGATCAAGAGACCTCCTCCGCTGAAAGCAAGGATGAAAGCGAGGATGAAGGCGAAGAGGTAACTATGGATGAACTTAGATTAGCCAACGAACAACTTTGGAATAAGTTTTCTAATTTGGCTACTAGATTTATTAAGACTAAAAATGAGTTAACTAGTCTTCAAACCTCGCCTAAGCCTATCATCGTCAACAACGACACCGTTGTTGAAGGGTTGAGAAATGAGATTGTAAATCTCAAATCTCAACTTGAGCATGTTCATATCGAGGATTCGGATGAACATGTGATAGCGGATTTGACGTCTCAAAACTCATCTTTGAGTATTAAGAATAAAAATCTCAAATCATGTGTTTGCACACTCACATCGCAAGTGTCCACCTTGGATGCTTCGATGCATTCTCTCACCGAGAAGTATGAGTGCCCATTAGGCCGAATCAATGAATTCAATAAAGGTAAGGGCCATTTGGATAATATCCTAAATGACTTACTTCCGGCCAATCATCACATTGGCATGGGGTATAAGATGGGAGATTCATCCAAATCGTCCGCCACCTTTGTTAGGCCAACGCCCGATGCTTCTACTAGTGGGAGTAAACACTTCATGGGTAGTTCTTCTACCAATGGTGCTTCCGCTAGGTACACACCCCCAGTTGGAAAGAAACCCACTTTTGGTGGACCTCCAAAGAGGGGTCATGCTTTCATGTATACCATGCCACGTAGGAACACACATCCTACTCCACATGTTAGCACGTATGATGATTTTTATGCTCCGCATCCACGAGCACATGCACACCATGTGAGACACACTCATGCACATGTTCCACCACATGCATATGTTCATCCACATTCTCATATGAATAATTATCATCATGCACCATTGCATCATATGCCATATGCTTATCCACGACATGTATCACATAGACATCAACAACGTATGCATGCTCCCAATAGGAATAGGGCTTCCAAAATCTACACTATTTGAGGTCCGAAGAACACAAGCATGCATGCTAAGGATATGTATGTGCAATCGTATATTAATGATATTATTTTGAATGATGATTATGTTGGGAAATCACGGTCCTCGTGGACTTGGTTTCCGAAGGGTTAGTTTCCTTTGACCCTTCATTACTTGGTACCATAAGTTTAATTTTTATTTTATGGGTACCAAAGCAATTGTGGTAAGAATTGGTTTATTCTTTTTATTTGCATATTGGTCTTGGATGTGCATGATTGTTTGAAACTTAAATTCATATTGAATTTGAATTTAGTTGGGCTATAGGTTACGTTAATTTGAATTTAGTTTGTTAAATTTGTTGCCTAACCCATAGGATCCAAAAGGGTTTTTGGATACCAAGAATTGTGTTTTCCAGGTTCATTCCATCATGGGATACCAACCCTACCAACTCTTTGATTTGCAAAGGATTTTCATTCAAATGGAGTTGATGGTGCTTAAGAGATGCACCAAAGTAGGGGGAGCTTAATGTTGTAAGTATATTCTTATATTTGATATACATTTGGTATCCATGTGTGTTGAATACATCTATTGGTAGACTATATTACAATTGATGTCATTTTGTACTAGAATTGTGTATGCCATAAGTTTTTATGAAGTTACTATCTATTCTTGGCATAACACTTTTGCATGCTTCATTTGGTTTTCTCATTGGATTTATTTGTCTCTGATGTTGATTTCGTCGCTCGACGATTAACTTGGTTAAATAGAATTGATTTTATGAAAAACATAGAATTGTTTTCCATGCACTTAATTAACCAAGATTGTTGATATTGGAGAGTATGTTCCAAAACTCAATACGTGAAATTTATTTGAGTTTTGATGATTTCGTTTTTCGATTTTCGCCTATGGTTTGGTGATTTGGTTTTTCGATTTTCGCCTATGGTTTGATGATTTCGTTTTTCGATTTTCGTCTATGGTTTAGTGATTTCATTTTTCGATTTTCGCCTATGGTTTGATGACTTCGTTTTTCGATTTTCGACTATGGTCACGTTGGCACGCTTTGATTTTCTTCGGTATTTTACATTGGTGTCATTTGGACCGTGGTCGTATTATTAAACTCTCATGCTATTATTTGAACCGTGATCTCCTCCCGCTCATTTTGCTAATGCCAAAGGGGGAGAGAATTAATAATGACAATGTGCTAATTGATAATTCAAAGCAATTTACCGTGAATCTAATTTGATATGTTAGATTCAGGGGGAGTTAAGATATAAAATGGATTTAGATCCTAAATTGCAATAATATGATTCATATTTTATACTTCCCTCGTCTGCTTGATGCGTATGATTAGTATTGAATACGGAACTAATGTGTCATCAATGCATGGGGAGTAAGTAAATTTCATTTGAATCATTATTATTGATTATTATTTATGTTGATTTGTCATCGCCAAAAGGGGGAGAATGTTGAGTATTGATTCCACGGATTTGGTTTTGGATGATGAGCAAACATAAATATCGTAAACTAACTCTTTGTGAGCGCAGTTATGGAGATCGTCGCCAAAAGAATACGTACATCAAAAGCGACGTCTCAAGACTTCTCAATACGCGTGATCGTGTGCCTGAAGCTTCGTTGAAGCTCAAAGAGTTTTATTAAAGTCAAGAATGAAGATTGAAGTTTTGAAGACGGTTCGTCATGTTTAATTTAATGTCTTCTAGCTTCATAGAATAGAATGTTAAGCCTTGAGTAGGACTTACATTATAATCTTCATTTCGCTCATATCTTAGAGCTAGGATTATCTTATAAGCCATTAGAAACTTTCCCGAAGCCTATCGCTTCTTCCCTCGGCTTCTAGTGCATCTTAGTTGGTTCAAGTAAAAGAACCAACCGACTAGATGACGATCTAGTCGGTCGGCAATTCCTCTTGAACCGACTAGATGTCCTTGCTCAATTCATCCTGGCACTGTTGATCAATTGGTCGGTCAAAGAAGAGTCACCGACTGACTAGATGACGATCTAGTCGGTTAGGAATCCTTCTCAGACCGACTAGTTATCATTGCCTCTGTACAGCCTATCTTACTGTTTACAGTTAGTCGATCAAAGCACAACGACCGACCGACTAGTTGAGAAACTAGTCGGTTGGAAGTTGTTCTTAAACCGACTAGCTGTCTTTGAATTCTGCCTCTTTGATTTCATCTGTTAGTCGGTCAACGTTTACTCACCGACCGACTAGTTGTGAAACTAGTTGGTTGGCAAGTCTTCTTAGACCGACTAGTTCTCTATCTTCTGAACTTCACCTTTTGGCTGTTCTTCAGTTAGTCGGTTCATGTTGTTTCACCGACCGACTAGTTGATGAACTAGTCGGTCAGTGGTCCTTCTTTGACCGACTAGTCTGCTTCAGAATAGAGCCGTTGGAGCATTTATTGCACGAATTTCTTCTCCCTCTTTCCTCTATCCTATATATACTTGGAGGGGTTCTTTCATAGGATCCAAGGCTGTATATTTTGGGTTTTAGAGAAATCAAAGAGGAGCCATTCAACTCTATTTCAAAGCTCTCTCTCTTCTCACAAGAATCTCTCCCTCACTTCTTGAGCCCTATTTCCTCAAGAGATATTCTTTCCATTGTGAGTCTTCCAAGCCAAGAGCTTGATTCTAGTCACCATCCTCCATCCTAGCATTCGATCGCTGATCATATTGGTGGAGCTTCGGTTTGGTGACATCTTCTTCCTCAAAATCCCTCTTTGCCCTAATTTGGTAAGTATATTCAAGGCATAGGTTTTTGTGGTTAGTGTTTCATTATTTCATCGCATTAATATTTGAATTGTTCTCTCGGTTGTGAGAGAAGTGTGTGATCCCGGGTTGTGGGAGTCACATTTTCATTGTGTATGATTTGGTCTTGTAGAGGTTTTCTACAAGAATTTCATAGTGCTAAATCTTGGGTTAGTGGTTTCTAACTAAAGTATCCGGAGGGGATCCGGGTGGTTGGGACGTAGGATTACCGGTAACAAGCCGGGGAGACTTGGGTGGATCCGAACCCGTTATATCATATCTTTGCGTTTGTCAATTCTTGTCGATTGTTGTCTATTCCGCATTGTTGTTTGTATTTTTACACAATAATTAGGAATAACACTCTTGATTATTTTAAAGTACTATTCACCCCCCCCCCTCTAGTACACGTGCAGTAGCTACGTAGGGCATTACATTAATGTCCATAATGACAAAGTCGCAAGGCAAGCATATCCCTCCCGGAACTTGTAGCGGAATGTCCTCCGCAATTCCCACCGGCCTAGTAACTCGACCATCCGCTAGTTGTATTCTCATGTCGGTTGGCTTCAAGTCGGTCCTTGTATTCAATTTTCAGAACATGCTAAGGGGCATTAGGCTCACACTTGCTCCCAAGTCAACTAAAGCTTTTTACAATGGGACTCCTCTAAGTGTGCATGGGATACGAAAACTTCCGGGATCCTTGAATTTCACGGGCTCCTTTTCCCTCCGGGTGAACCAAGTTCCTTGTTCGGCAAGCATTATTTTCTCCTTCCTTTTCTTTCCCGATATTAAGTCCTTCAAGAACTTTGCATACGATGGGATCTCCACTATAGCATCCAAGAAAGGTATGTTGAGGCTTATTCCCCTCAAATACTCCAGGAACTTGGTGTAACGACTGCTTTTCATGTATCTGGATTTATTATAATATAATATATGTTTTGGTGGATTTTCTCCTCATGCGTGGTTTTCGTCTCCGTGACTTTCATTTTCGCTCGTTTCGTCGTGAATTCTTGTTTCTTCCTTAGGATCGTCGATTTTCGAAGTATGTCATTCGTGACGGACTTCATAACGGTCGTATCTTACTATTAGATCAAGCCTAGGAGTCTTAGGAATCGATCCCGGGGCCCCGCGCTCCGTATCGGAACTTTTGGTGCTCATTAGCCGGTATAAGAAGGGGCACCGACCGACTAGATGACGATCCAGTCGGTCGGCAATCCTTCTTGGACCGACTAGTTGGCTTTCTAAATTTCTCAGGAGTTACTGTTTATCGTTAGTCGGTCTAAGAACGTTGGTTGACCGACTAGGTTGCAAACTAGTCGATCTGCAATGCTTCTTTAACTGACTAACTCATCATCTAAATTTTAGTATCAATACTGTTCACTCTTAGTCGGTCTAAGAACGTTCATCGACCGACTAGATGCTAAACTAGTCGGTCAGTATTTGTTCATGGACCGACTAATTCTAAAATCCTATTTTTGTTCAGAAGTTACTGTTTACACTTAGTCGGTCTGCGTTGGTCGACCGACCGACTAGTTGCCAAACTAGTCGGTCAGTGGTTGCTCTTTGACCGACTAACCTGTGTTAAAACCCTAATTTCTGGGCAGCTGCCAGCCCAACCTATTTATACCCCTCCCAAACATTTCTTCTTCCTCCCTCACGACCCAAAACCTTAAAATCTCCCCCATTGAGCCCCCATCTTCCTCCAAGCCCTATTCCTTCATCCCAAGCCCTAGATTCATCATCTAAACCCTCCATCAACTCTTCCTACCTCTCATTTTCCCCAAATTTCCATCAAATCCCCAAAATCCCCCAAAAACCCTAACTCTCCAAACTTCTCCATTTGTTTCCAGATCTGATCCTAGGGTTCTCCGGAGTGTTTCTTCCGCCTCCTCTCGGTAAGAAATCGATCCCTTGGTGTTTTTATAACCTATTTGTATTTTTATGAAACCCTAATAAAATTTCATGTTGTTTGATGAGTGTTCCCCCATAACAACGATCTCCCCGTAGATTAGCATCCGTGTGACGAAGTGGTCGTCATCCCCGGTGCTAGGCAAGTGAAACTTGCCACTTAGGGTTTAGGCCATGTTTTAGGCCATTTGCTTGTTGTAGGCGTAAAAGAGGCTAGGCGACGAAATGATACTCGCCTAGGCGCAAATTTGGGGAACTAGCTTGACAACGAAGCTAGTTCCGACATATAGCATGTTGCACAATTACCATGTCATGTTTACTTTCCATTAACGGTACGCGAATTAATTGTCATGTCATTGCATTCTTTAAGTGCTTTTGTGATTGCGTAGCTTTGCTACGAATGGTTGTGTTTCTGGCTCGTGTTCCAGAAGCGGGCCATGTGTTGGTTGATAGCCAATGCCCGAATTGCTTGTTTCCGGCTAGGTGTACCCCTACGCCAAATGTTTAAGAATGCGAGCTCATGTGCGGGGCAACCCCGGCTCACTTGCTGAGCTCATGTGCGGGGACCCTGGCTCCATTACGTGTGGGTATTGGGGGTAAGAGTTCAGCGGCCAATCAACTGGGAGTCTGCCCGATCAGCAACTGCAGTGGTAAGGCGTAAACTCTGGGTTTTGGGATAGTTGTTAAGCGGCCAATCAGCGAATGTGAAACCAATCAGCTGTAAGGCGTAAACATCTACAAACAACGTGAATAGTGAATTGATTGAGATCGATAGTAACTTGGCTACTCTTATCTTGTCCCGATGATTGTTTTCTTGTACAAATTGCCTTGCCATGTCTTGATTGTGCACTCATGTTATAACTGCCATGTCATGCATACCATAACTGCTAGGTTTCTAGTTGCCTTACTTTTAGTTTCCTTTCCCAAGTCTTTTAGACTTGCTGACATGTGCCCCTTTACTCTTTTGGGTGACACATGTTAGATCCTGAGCCTGAGTACCTTGTTGAGGACGAGGTGTTTGCTGACGCCGAGCCCGAGCTTGTGTTCGACGGGGAGTACGTGGACACTGGGGACCAGTCCTAGTGTCTTCGTTGTGTTTTACTTTTGTTTAGACAGTTGTTTTGTTATCGATGCGTAACACCTATACTTTGTTATGATGTTGCTTTTGTTGGCCTTGTTCTGGGCCTTTAGACTCTTTCTTTTAGCCTGGTGGCTTTTCTGGATGTTGGACTTATTTTCATGTTGGACAATTTATGAGATGAGAGATTTTTATTTCAGTATCTCCTTGTGTTATTATTGTTGTTCCGTTGTGGTTACAGGGACCTGCTTATGTTTTATTGATGCTTATCGGGTTTGGGGCTTCACAGCTCCACTCTCGTGCGGACCTTTTCACGTCTCGCCTCCATTTTAGGGAAACGGGTCGTGACAGGTTTTGTTGGTGGCCCATGTAGGTCCTTCTGTAACTGCGATTTTTGGAATAGCGATAATAATGTTAGAATGTCCAATAAACTAAGTTCGACGTCTGAGTCATAAGCTATGAGTCTAATCTGATTCGTTCTCTGTGTCATTAGATGGCAGGAAGGCGTTTCACCCGTGGTGGGGGCAGTGGTGCGCTCCCTCATGATGAGGAGCCTGAGCGGGAACCCACCAACGGTGAGATGATGCGGATGATGCTCCAGATGATGCAAGTGCAGCAGGGCGTGCTTCTGCAAGTCCAGAATGCTCCACTTGCTCGAGCTGCCCGGGCTCTTCCGGATGCCCCTCGCTCTGAGCCGGGAGCGAAGTAATTTCGGGAGCTGGGTCCCGCATATTTTGATGGTTCTGAGGGTCCTCTGGCTACCGATGAGTAGATTCGGAACATCGAGGACAATCTGAAGATGGCCAAGATCACCCCGGCTGGATGGGTTGATTTGGCGAAAAGGCAACTCAAGGATAATGCTCGGAATTGGTGGGATGCGGAAGAGAAGATGTTGGTGGAGCCGATAGCTTGGGCTACCTTCAAGGCCAGATTTGAGGGTGATTTCTTTCCGAAGGCTGCCAGGGAAGAGATGCTGTAGCGTTTTATCGATTTGAAGCAAGGGAGCTCGTCGGTGGACCTATATCACCAAGAGTTCATGAGGCTGAGTCGGGTTGCACCAAAGATGGTGCAGGACGCTGAGGAGAGAGCTCAGAGGTTCCTGCAGGGACTCGCTTCGGAGCTCCAGAGTTTTGTGACCTCTTCTGACCGGGAGTCTTATCAGAAGGTTCTAGTAGCAGCCAAGAGGCAGGAGCTGCTCGTGAACCAGAGGAGGGGGTCTATTGTTGGTGCTGGGAAGAGGCCTGTGGAACAGGCGAGAGCTGTGGTTAGACCTGGATTCAGGCCTAATCAGCCTGCTCAGTTTAAGAGGCCGGGAGGGCCTATTCTGAAGTCTTGCCATTTCTGCGGCAAGCCTGGCCATGTCAAGGATCAGTGTCGGAAGTTTTTGGGCCAGTGTCTGGTTTGTGGTAATGCTTCCCATGTCGCGAAGGATTGTCGGCATGCGAATCAGCTGCGGAGGGCACCTGTTGCAGCACAGCCGTTGCAGCAGCGAGCGTCTGTTCCTGCTGGTCGTGGAGCAGCTCTTGTTCCACAGGGACAGGCTTTTCGGCAGGCTGTTCCGCCGAGGAGGCAGGCTTTTCTGATGACCGCTGCAGAGAGCGAGGCTGTGGATGAGGTTATCGCAGGTAATCCTCAATCTAGCTGTTCCTTTCCTAGCTGGTTTTGATTGTTAGATTGTGTTTTTTGCTTGAACATGGTTGTTTGCTAGACTAGGGTTTGATTGTTAATTGCTTGATTAGGTGTGGTTTTGGTTTGCACATTTCCTGCACGAGTCCTCTTTGACTCTGGTGCATCGATGTGTATTATTTCTCGGAGCTACGTGGAGAGGCATTCCTTGTCGACGTCCCCTCTTCCCAAGAGTTGGAACATCGTTACAGGGAATGGCGTGGTCTCGGTGCATCGTGGTTGCAATTATTGCTCGTTGGTGGTCTGTGGACATGAGCTTTTTGCTGATTTCATTGTCCATGACATCATCAACTATGATGCAATTCTTGGGATGGACTGGCTTGCGAGCTTCTATGCTACGATCGACTGTCGGAGGAAGAAGGTGGTGTTCGAGATTCCCGGACATCCAGTATTTGAGTTCAGTCGTGGTAGCAGTTCGCTTGGTCCTGTCAGATTTCGGGCCAGGCCGGTGGAGGCTGTGGCTATGCAGATGGAGTTGGAGTGGCCAGCCGTGGTGCGTGATTTTGGCGACGTCTTCCCCGAGGAGATGTCTGGTTTGCCGCCTGATCGGGCTTTGGAATTTTCTATCGATCTTGTTCCAGGTGCGCACCGATTTCGAAGGCGCCGTATCGTATGGCACCTGCAGAATTGGAAGAGTTGCGGAAGCAGCTGAATGAGCTTTTGCAGAAGGGTTATATTAATCCTAGCGTGTCTCCGTGGGGAGCACCGGTGTTGCTGGTAAAGAAGAAGGATGGTTCGCGTCGCATGTGCGTGGACTATCGGGAGTTGAATGCGGTGACCATTAAGAATAAATACCTGTTGCCTCGCATCGATGATATTTTTGATCAGCTTGGAGGTTCGAGGGTGTTTTCTAAATTGGATTTGAGGAGTGGTTACCATCAGTTGAAGGTGAAGAAGGATGATGTTTCGAAGACAGCGTTCAGGACGAAGTATGGACATTATGAGTTCGTGGTTATGCCTTTCGGCGTAACTAACGCGCCCGCAGTTTTCATGAATATGATGAACCTGATTTTCTACGACTTTTTGGATAAGTTTGTCGTTATCTTTATTGACGACATTCTGATCTATTCGAAGTCGGAGAAAGAGAATGCCTCGCACTTAAGGACGGTGTTGGAGATCTTGAGGAAGCATCGTTTGTATGCTAAGTTTTCGAAGTGCGAGTTTTGGCTGGATAGAGTTGCTTTTCTTGGGCATGTGGTGACTGGAGATGGTATTTCATTAGATCCCGAGAAGATTAGGGCCATCAGAGAGTGGCCTGTTCCGTCGTCTGCGTCTGAGATTCGGAGTTTCCTTGGACTTGCTGGTTACTATCGGTGATTCATTAAGGACTTTTCTCGTATTACTGAGCCGATGACCAGGTTGACGCTGAAGGATGTTGCTTTTGTTTGGTCGGGTGATTGCGAGAGTGCTTTTGGTATTCTGAAGGAGAGGTTGACGACTGCCCCTATTCTTGTTGTGCCTGATCGCAGCGGTGGATTTGAGATCTTTTGCGATGCTTCTGGCAAGGGTCTTGGTTGTGTGTTGCATCAGCATGGGCATGTTGTGGCGTATGCGTCTCGTCAGCTTAAGGTTCATGAGAAGAATTACCCGACGCATGATTTGGAGTTGGCTGCCGTTGTGTTTGCTCTTAAGATTTGGAGGCACTTCCTGCTGAGTGAGAAAGTGAAGATTTTCACCGATCACAAAAGCTTGAAGTATATTTTCACTCAGAAGGAGCTCAACATGCGACAGCGTCGATGGTTGGAGCTTATGGTAGATTATGAGATTGATTTGCAGTTTCACCCTGGCAAGGTGAATGTGGTTCCAGATGCTTTGAGTAGGCTTCCAGCGGTGATGATTTTAACCTCGCAGTGGAGATTGCAGCAGGATTTTTGCGAGTCTGGCGTGGAGATTGTTCTTCCTGGGGAGGCTTCGTCGTTGATGTACATGCAGGTACAGTCGACGATCGTGGATCGGATTAAGGCTGGCCAGGCTGAGGATCCGAAGCTGATGAAGATTCGGGAGCAGGTGGAAGCCGGTCTGTGGACTGACTTTCTGATTCATGAGGATGGCTCGCTGAGGTTTGGAGCCAGGTTGTGTGTGCCAGCTGGGGATATCAGAGAGGAGTTGATGGTGGAGGCACACAGTTCGCAGTATTCTGTGCATCCTGGTGGTACCAAGATGTACCAGGATCTTCGTCTGAATTATTGGTGGCATGGTATGAAGAGGAGCATGGCTCGGAGTGTAGCCAAGTGCTTGGTTTGCCAGCAAGTGAAGGCGGAGCATCAGCGTACGGCCGGGTTGCTACAACCGCTTCCGATTCCGGAGTGGAAATGGCAACACATCACTATGGATTTCGTGACTGGACTACCTCAGAGTCCGAAGCAGAATGACGCGATTTGGGTGATCGTAGATCGATTGACCAAATCTGCGCACTTTATTCCGTTCCGAGTAGGACAGTCCACTGAGGCGCTAGCGAGGAGATATATGGAGGTAAAATTCTTTTACTCTCCGTTTTTATTTCCTTTTCCTAGTTTGGATAGTGATGTAACATGAATCGTGCATGAGGTTGTGCGACTTCATGGAGTCCCAGTGAGTATCGTGTCTGACAGAGACACGAGGTTCACATCTCAGTTCTGGCAGAGTTTGCAGAAGAGCTTGGGTACGCGTCTGAGTTTCAGCACGGCGTACCATCCACAGACGGATGGCCAGTCCGAGAGGACGATTCAGATTTTGGAAGACATGCTGAGGGCGTGCATGTTGGATTTCAAGGGTTCGTGGGAGGACCATCTGCATTTGGTGGAGTTCTCTTACAACAATAGCTTCCAGGCGAGTATTGGCATGGCACCTTTCGCCGCTCTTTATGGGAGGAAATGTCGATCGCCATTGAGTTGGGATGACGTTGGTGATCGGGAGTTGTTGGGACCTGAGATGATCGTGGAGGCCGTGGATATCGTCAGGAATATTCGGGAGAGGTTGAGGATTGCTCAGGACCATTTTAAGCATTAGGCGGATGCTAAACGTCGTCCTTTGGAATTTCAGCCGGGCGACCATGTGTTCTTGAATATTTCCCCGAATCGCGGTGTGATTCGTTTCGGGAAGCGAGGGAAGTTGAGCCCGCGATACATTGGACCGTTTGACATTTTGGAGAGGGTTGGCGAGGTAGCTTATCGCTTGGCCTTGCCGCCATCTTTGGAAGGAGTTCACAATGTTTTCCATGTGTCGCAGCTTCGTCGATACATTAGCGATCCATCTCAAGCTGTGGATTTTTCGGAGATTACCGTTCGCCCCGATATGACGTATGACCAGCATCCAGTGCAGATTCTGGACAGGCGTCAGAAATCGTTTCGGAACAAGATTGTCAATCTTGTGAGGGTGATGTGGCGACACGGCTCACCTGGAGAGTCTACTTGGGAGAATGAGGATGAGATGCGAGAGCGTTTCCCACTTTTGTTTCCGGACTCGTGAGTATTCGGAAATTCCGAGGACGGAATTTTTCTTAAGTTGGGGAGGATGTAACGACTGCTTTTCATGTATCTGGATTTATTATAATATAATATATGTTTTGGTGGATTTTCTCCTCATGCGTGGTTTTCGTCTCCGTGACTTTCATTTTCGCTCGTTTCGTCGTGAATTCTTGTTTCTTCCTTAGGATCATCGATTTTCGAAGTATGTCATTCGTGACGGACTTCATAACGGTCGTATCTTACTATTAGATCAAGCCTAGGAGTCTTAGGAATCGATCCCGGGGCCCCGCGCTCCGTATCGGAACTTTTGGTGCTCATTAGCCGGTATAAGAAGGGGCACCGACCGACTAGATGACGATCCAGTCGGTCGGCAATCCTTCTTGGACCGACTAGTTGGCTTTCTAAATTTCTCAGGAGTTACTGTTTATCGTTAGTCGGTCTAAGAACGTTGGTTGACCGACTAGGTTGCAAACTAGTCGATCGGCAATGCTTCTTTAACCGACTAACTCATCATCTAAATTTTAGTATCAATACTGTTCACTCTTAGTCGGTCTAAGAACGTTCATCGACCGACTAGATGCTAAACTAGTCGGTCAGTATTTGTTCATGGACCGACTAATTCTAAAATCCTATTTTCGTTCAGAAGTTACTGTTTACACTTAGTCAGTCTGCGTTGGTCGACCGACCGACTAGTTGCCAAACTAGTCGTTCAGTGGTTGCTCTTTGACCGACTAACCTGTGTTAAAACCCTAATTTCTGGGCAGCCGCCAGCCCAACCTATTTATACCCCTCCCAAACGTTTCTTCTTCCTCCCTCACGACCCAAAACCCTAAAATCTCCCCCATTGAGCCCCCATCTTCCTCCAAGCCCTATTCCTTCATCCCAAGCCCTAGATTCATCATCTAAACCCTCCATCAACTCTTCCTACCTCTCATTTTTCCCAAATTTCCATCAAATCCCCAAAATCCCCCAAAAACCCTAACTCTCCAAACTTCTCCATTTGTTTCCAGATCTGATCCTAGGGTTCTCCGGAGTGTTTCTTCCGCCTCCTCTCGGTAAGAAATCGATCCCTTGGTGTTTTATAACCTATTTGTATTTTTATGAAACCCTAATAAAATTTCATGTTGTTTGATGATTGTTCCCCCATAATAGCGATCTCCCCGTAGATTAGCATCCGTGTGACGAAGTGGTCGTCATCCCCGGTGCTAGGCAAGTGAAATTTGCCACTTAGGGTTTAGGCCATGTTTTAGGCCATTTGCTTGTTGTAGGCGTAAAAGAGGCTAGGCGACGAAATGATACTCGCCTAGGCGCAAATTTGGGGAACTAGCTTGACAACGAAGCTAGTTCCGACATATAGCATGTTGCACAATTACCATGTCATGTTTACTTTCCATTAATGGTACGCGAATTAATTGTCATGTCATTGCATTCTTTAAGTGCTTTTGTGATTGCGTAGCTTTGCTACGAATGCTTGTGTTCCTGGCTCGTGTTCCAGAAGCGGGCCATGTGTTGGTTGATAGCCAATGCCTGAATTGCTTGTTTCCGGCTAGGTGCACCCCTACGCCAAATGTTTAAGAATGCGAGCTCATGTGCGCGGCAACCCCGGCTCACTTGCTGAGCTCATGTGCGGGGACCCTGGCTCCATTACGTATGGGTATTGGGGGTAAGAGTTAAGCGGCCAATCAACTGGGAGTCTGCCCGATCAGCAACTGCAGTGGTAAGGCGTAAACTCTGGGTTTTGGGGTAGTTGTTAAGCGGCCAATCAGCGAATGTGAAACCATTCAGCTGTAAGGCGTAAACATCTACAAACAACGTGAATAGTGAATTGATTGAGATCGATAGTAGCTTGGCTACTCTTATCTTGTCCCGATGATTGTTCTCTTGTACAAATTGTCTTGCCATGTCTTAATTGTGCACTCATGTTATAACTGCCATATCATGCATACCATAACTGCTAGGTTGCTAGTTGCCTTACTTTCAGTTTCCTTGCCCAAGTCTTTTAGACTTGCTGACATGTGCCACTTTACTCTTTTGGGTGACACATGTTAGATCCTGAGCCTGAGTACCTTGTTCAGGACGAGGTGTTTGCTGACGCCGAGCCCGAGCTTGTGTTCGACAGGGAGTACGTGGACACTGGGGACCAGTCCTAGTGTCTTCGTTGTGTTTTACTTTTGTTTAGACAGTTGTTTTGTTATCGGTGCGTAGCACCTATACTTTGTTATGATGTTGCTTTTGTTGGCCTTGTTCTGGGCCTTTAGACTCTTTCTTTTAGCCTGGTGGCTTTTCTGGATGTTGGACTTATTTTCATGTTGGACAATTTATGAGATGTGAGATTTTTATTTCAGTATCTCTTTGTATTATTATTGTTGTTCCGTTGTGGTTACAGGGACCTGCTTATGTTTTATTGACGCTTATCGGGTTTGGGGCTTCACAGCTCCACTCTCGTGCGGACCTTTTCACGTCTCGCCTCCATTTTAGGGAAGCGGGTCGTGACACTTGGCGAGCCTCTTCTCTATTTTGGCTCTCGCCAACCGTTGTGGAAAGGGCACCAGCGGCATGTAGGTGCGCTCCTCATTAGGCTTCTTTATTTCAGAATTTCCAACTTCGTGCGGCTCTTTTGTGCTCACCTCTTCAATAGTCGGCTCTTTGTCATCCAAAATCTCTTCCACGGGCTCCTTGGTTTTGACAATGGCGGGAGTGGTATCCTTCCCGCCCCTAGTTGTGACCGCCACTACCGCATTTATATGTCCGGTAATGCTCCGTGGATTGGGCTCCGGTTGAGCTGGCAATTGTTGAGTGTTTTTGTTTAGCAACGCAAGTTGCTCTCCAAGTTGCGCAACGACGGTATTTAGCGAATCTTGTTGCACCGTCAACCTAGCGTTGATTTGTCTTTGCTCCACCATGAATTCCTCCACCCTAGCTTCATGATCTGATTGTGGTTGAGCTTGTGGTGGGTTTGGAGCTCTCCAACTTTGGTTATAACCGGGTGGCCTATACGGTCCCGCTTGTTGCCTAGGCGGGTTGCTTTGTTTCGGTGGCCCCCTCGGTTGATATTGAGGTTTTGGAGGTGGAGGCCTAGCTTGAGGTTGTTGCGGCGGTGGTGGGTTTAGAGCCCCTTCATTATTTGCATACGAAAATCCCGGATTATTCCTCGCGGCCGGGTTGGCCCAATAACCGGAGTTCCCCGCAACATATTGCACTTGTTCCAAGGCTCCCTCTCCTTGCTCTCCTACGAACATAGTTTGAGATTGGTCTTGCCAATCACTCATATTGCTCCCTGTCGTAGATGTGGAGGGAGCTCCATATGGCTCGGTGATATACTTCTCCAATATCTCCATTACCTTGTGGAGAGAGTCGAACTTATTGGAAAGCTCTGCTACGGCCATGGCCTCGTATATGCTCGTTGGCTTCAAGGAGGTAGAAGATTACCCTCGCTCGTCGCCCCATTGTTGATTATTAGAGGCCATCTCCTCTAATAGGGCCGTAGCTTCATCCGGTGTTTTGGAAAGAATGGCTCTGTTGGCGGTTGCATCTATGATGTGCTTAGTGCCCAGTTGGAGTCCATTATAAAAAATGTGAACTAGCTTCCATGCTTCTATGCTGTGATGGGGGCACTAATGCTGTAGATCCTTAAAGCGCTCCCATGCCTCGTATAGGGTCTCTTGCGGTCCTTGCTTAAAGGAGATGAGTGTGCTCCTAATCTTCACTGTCTTAGATGGCGGGTAGAATTTATCAACAAAAGCACTAGCCAACTCATCCCAAGTAGTGAATATCCCTTCCGCATGTGTCCTCAACCAATATAGAGCTTTGTCTCTGAGGGTGAAGGGGAAGAGTCTCAAACGGATTGCATCGACGGAAACACCCGGCATTTGAAAGGTGGCGCACTTGGACAAGAATAGTTGGAGGTGATAATTTGGATTCTCGTGGGAGTTCCCATGGAATGGGTCTTGTTGCATTAAGACCACTAATCCCGTCTTGAGCTCAAAATTCTTATACGCCACCAACTCCAGCATAGTGATGGAAGAAGTAGTGGAGGAAGTCTTAGGCCGAAGCCTATCTCTGATGGATATAATCCTTGCCATACGTGCCGCTAGTTCTTCTGGTGTCTCCGGGCGGTTCATACAATTATCCTCTATATTGAGTCTCTTCTCGGCTCTGAACCTCCTCTCAGTACGTTCAATCTCCGGATCAAATATTATATCCTCTGGATCCGCCGTCGATCTCGTGTACATGCAGAGAAAAACAGAGCTTCGATGGAATTTTTAGCACGATAGAGGAGTAAAATAAAAAATAATAAAACAAAAAGAAATATCTAAGTAAGGAAAATAAAACACCGTCGCCTCCCGGCTACGGCGCCAAAAACTTGATCGCGTCCGAGTGTACACCCGGAAAACGACTTGTAGTCTTACCTCAAGCGCACGGTGTAGCGGCGAGCGGGTATCGAACTCAGGGAGGACAAATGACTGTCTTTTTCCGATCACCTAGCTATCGAGAGAATCAAGAATAGTTTTGGTTATAACAGTCACAATCGTTCAAATATCAAGAGAAATATCAATATAATAAAACGTCTAGAGATAGAGAATCCCCACTACGGAACGTCTCTCATCCTTGTGATTCGTAAGTTTCATTGTTGCTAAGCTTGAATATAGGTGAACTAGTCGCAACTTAATGTAGAACAAAGCTCATGCTCTCGCGCTATTACCTGTCTATAGCAAACCTAGGATAGGGCCCACTCTCGTGCAAACCCTAGCCTAAGCTGCTAGCGTGAAGAACGACATCATTGTTCAATCGTATCTTGAGCCCACTCTCATGCAAACTCAAGCTACGACCTAGGTTATGATAGTTCCTATCCGTCCAATCTCTTACAAACAGATATTAGTATAGAATCACAATTAAAAAACCTAGATTTGGTCCAATCTCTTGCAAACTAAATCTAGAGATATCCAATTGTGAATCTAAATCGAATATCTAGGACTTCCTATTAATTGGGATCCAATCTCTTGCAACCCAATCGATATGAATTCCTAGCTATCCATAATCAATTGATCACAACCTAACCTTAATCAATCCTAGCAACAATTCTACAAATTCATAACAATTTAGAAATAGGGTCCATAAGGTTCATCTCTACGCCCTAGGACGACGGCACTACTTACTAGACATCATGCAAATATCAGAAAAATGAAGAATAATCTCAGCACAATTCATTGCAAAAGAGAAATAATGCATAAAAATCAAGTTTTTAATAGAAATAGACAAACCAATGTAATCGCCGACAATCTCCAGCTGAGATTTCACAAAGAGTAGCCGTCAAAATCCTAAAAGAAAGTCTAAAAATTAATTGTTCAAAAGCTCCCTAAACTAGGGCAAAAGCTGGGTTTAAATACCCACTAAAATCGTCCAAAAAATCGTGACCAAACTGCCCCTGCGCAGCCCAAAAATCGCAACCCTAACAGCAGGCGGAGAGGGTTGTTGGATCTGGATCATAGCTTAGAGGGGGGTGAATAGGCTAATAAAAATTCTCGTGCAACCCACAAGAAATCCCACGCAGTTATAAGCACAGACAAGGCAATCAAATAGCAATCACAGAATACGCACAGATATACCCTGGTTCGGCCGTCCCCACGACCTACTCCAGCCCCGAAAGCAACTACTAGAAAGATATGTAATCAAGTACAGCTATAATGAGTCAAGATCACAAATCTACTCTCACCTAGCTCGTACGCACACCACGTGCTCTACACTCTCAATCTAGTCAGATGCTCTCCCTCCGTGACGACTCCCAAAGTCGTCAGGTCCCCAAAAGGTAAACACAAAAGGTAAAGTTTCCCCTAACAGAGATCGCTACACCAATACAAAGATAAATAGATAGAGTTTTAGAAATGCTCAGTAATGGTGTGTCGTCTCTGTCAATAGGCGCAGGTCAGATCTGTATCTGACAAGATGTAGTCGTCTCCATAAGTCGTGCAACTCAAGTTGCGGCTCTCCTTACAACTTGCGGCCCTTTGGTACCCGTTTGTAATCTTGCGGCCTTCTCCTTGATCTCCCAATTGATGATGCAGCGAGTGGCTCTCTCTCAAGGGTCGGCAATCAGACGTTCTTTGATTTGCAATCACGCTGTTCTGCACACACAAGAATTTGCACACAACAAAAATTCGGCCCACAAAAAAACTTGCACAATAATAAGTTTTGGCACAACGTTTTGCACAGGATTTTGAACACAGAAATTTTTGTACTCACACAAAATTCGGCACCCAGATAAGTCTTAAAAAACTTTGAAAGCTCAGCACAAAATTCCTTTTTTTTGTTTCTCAGGCTGATCCTTGAGTTTGCAAGGAGAAAATAAAAACCGTGCCTTGTGCTTCAATTTTTGTACCACATATTCATAACACACACAAAAAAGTCCTACTTCTTAAATATTTTGAAGTGCTCCCCTTTATGATTTTTCTTTTCTTTCAAAAGCACTATTAAAAACAAAACACATGGGATTTTCTACAGAGGAGACAAACTGAATTTGGCCTTGTTTTTTTAAATGATTTGCAACGGGAATGGAATAAATAACCGAAGTGCTCTCTTGGAGATGATAAAAAAAGAACTCAGGAGATTACCTTAATTTTTGAAAACGAAGAGAGCTCTCTATATTTCGATGACGTGCGGCTTGGGGAAGACTTTGTGTGCCTTCGGCCTTTGGGAATTTTTGAACAGCGCCGCCTGTCTAAATTTTTGAAACAAAAAATAAAAACCCCTTCTTTTTTCTTGCTGCTGTCGAAAATTGAAAAGGCTCTCTCAGGATGTTCGGCTGCTAGGTTATAAGGGGTTTTTATTGAGAAAGGCAAAACATGCGGCTATCTCAAAAATTTCGGATCATCTCTGTGATTTAATTGGTGAACCACAAGAATTCGGCAGGCACTCCGGATTAGCAAGGGGATTAGGGTTTTTGTCAATGGGCCGGCTTAGGGGGAGTTTTTTATTGGGTGCTCACAAAAAAAACACATGCCTGGGCTTTTGATTTAGAGGACTAGCACACAAATAGTTGTGATGTCTTTGATGTTTGCACAAAAGGAATTAACGGCCTGGGCAAAAAAACTCTCTTCCTCAAAAAAAATTAAGCCCTCATAATAGTTGCTCATCATTTTTTGTTTCCAAAAGAAAAACAAAATGAACTCATCATTCTCTTTTTAAAGAAATTTTGGCAGCACTCAAAAACCAACAATTATAGGCATGTTGCACTTAGGTATTCTAAAGGGAGAGACTGCATGTATTATAGGGAATATGGAATCACAGTGATTTGGTGATTAGTAATGAAAATGGAGTTTGGACTTGATACGGAATAAGATTAGGGTTTTACTCCAATAGATATGAGTCAACTCAAGCTAGGTTCTCTCTCTTTCTCCTTTGCACATTGACCAAGTCCTTCCGTGAATAAGTTGTACTTTCGCCGTTCCTGAAACACTTAACACACATGTTAAAACGTTCACACCCGTTTGTCATCATCAAACTAAAGTTCCTAGATCGTTGCGTCCAACAATCTCCCCCTTTTGATGATGACAAACTAAGCATAAGATTTGAGCAATGATAAGCATGCTCCCCCTACTTTTGTGCTTCCCCAATAGTTATTAATGCTCCCCCTTAATCAAACAATCATATCTTCACGTGCATTAATATCAAATCTTTCCCAAATTTTTCTCCTCCTTTGTTATCATCAAAAGTCGAAACACGAAGGCAAAAACATATATCACGCAAAAAGAGAGCATTATAAGCCAATACCAACAATTGCCTGTATACGATCATAGAATAATCAAGTCAAAATCCAATGAAATTAAACAACTAAGATTTCAACACCAACGTGTACGTGTGATGATCAAAATTGAAGCACATAGGGAGAGTCATTATGAAGGTCAACCGGAACCAATCCACATTTTCCAAATAACATTATATCACCTAGGATTGATTTTTCCCACCTCATTAAAAATGAGTTCAAGGTACCACACCCCAAAACATAGCCTATAAGGACTCTTAGATGTGGGTGTGACAGAGCTTGACTAGTAAATACATCAACGCTAAAGTTTACCCATAAAGCTTATGTTGGATACTCGTGGGTAATACCGTTGCCAAGGATTGTATCCATTTTCCATACGGAGCAATTATCTTTTGTTTTCACATTTTTATATTTATAAAATACTTATAACAACAATTTCTTTTGCTCAATTTTTATCCATGGCAAGGTATATCATATCCCTTAGATTTTCAGTTAAGTTTTCCCCCTACATTCACTTTCCATACTTCATAAATGATATCTCCAAATGTACAACAATAATAATACATGTGAAAGTGAAGTAGGTGGTGTAGAAATCAAGTTGTTTTTAGCCATTGAACATGCCCTAAATATTTAGGAAGATAAACATGCGCATGTGGCAAAAGCAATAATACACCAATTTCTACATTGATATGAAAATCATTCGTGCATACTTCAATAATGAATCAAAGAGAAAAGAAACACATATAAGCACCAAAATATTTTTTTTATATTTTCAGTTTTTCAGTTTTTTTAAAAAAATGCATGAAGTACTAAAGCAAACATGAGATGCAATCACACAAACAAAAAGAATCATGCTCACATAGCAATGCAACTACTAGCACACAAACAAAGAGAAGTCATGCACACACAAAAAAACTATGAAGATATTCATTAAGATCAAAGAATGAGATATACCTTCGCGTCGCCGTTTGACTAAGGAGCTAAAAAGTAATGAGACATTTAATTTATCGTTCCTCGTCAAATTTCCATCCACCAACAAAAGAGGTGTCGTGTGTGACCTTGGAATCCAACAAGGTCCACTCACGTTAGTCATCAAAGATTTAGGAACCCATATTTGTTTGAACTTAATATTTTTGTTCCTATATTTGCAATGATATGAAGTATGACCAACGCATCCACATGTAAAGCACTTAGCATGAAAATTTCCAACCTTTGTTGATTCAATGTGAACTTTTCTATATTTTGATTTTTCAACATTTTTAAGACCATATCCTAGTCATCGCCTATTATTGCCATAAATTTGATTTCCAAGAATAATGTCCAAATTTTGTTTTCCAATGGAAAATCTCTTTATTGACAATTCTAGGGTGGTGACTTTGGATTTCAAGGTATCGTTTTCATTTACAAGCAAAGTGCATTTACTAATGAAAGCTTGCTTATTTTCCTTTTCTTTCTTTTCAAAATCCTTCATTTTTTCTTTAAGTTCAAGATTTAGCATGTTAATCTTTTCAGAAAGCAATTCATTTTCAACTTCAAGCTTTGTCTTATCTAGCTTATACATGCTAATATCCTTTAATAAAGAGGGACATGAAAGACAATCAGTTTTCTCAGACAAGCTAGCTTTCTCCTTATTTAACATGTCAATCGTAGCGTTACATGCAACAATTTCAGTTTTCAGTTTTTCAATTTCTTTAGACATGTCATACTCAGATTGTTGCATATCAAAGTTATCATTCCTATAACTATCCACATCAGCTTCTAGCTCATTAATAGTATTTTGCATTCCTTTCAAGATTTCTAACAATTCAGCTTTAGTGGGAGATCCTACCTCATTGTGTTTGGCCTTTAATGCCATGCAGGAGTGGGCTTCATGTTCCTCATCGTCCTCCTCAGCTTCGCTATCCATGTCCCACGTCAGCACTTTCGTTTTTCCTTTTGCAACTTGAGCTGTGTGTTGTTGTGGGCAATCTTTTATGTGGTGCCCTTTCTTTCTGCATTTAAAACATTCACTTCTATTAATAGCTTTCTGATCATAGGAATTTCTACCAAAATTAGAATTATTAGAACGAATGAACCTTTTTCCCATCTCAGCTCTTCCTTGATCAGTCTGAATGTATCTCCTGAAGCTTCCACACCATTAGCTCTTCAAGCTATGGAAGCTTTGGTCTTCTCTTCAGGTTTTTCTCTGGCTTCTATACTCTGCAACTCAAGCTCGTGTGATATTAGGTTGCCTATCAAGTCCTCCACTTTCATCGTAGATAAGTCCTTAGCTTCTTGAATAGAGGTGACTTTAGGCCTGAACGAACTTGGTAGCGCCCTTAAGATCTTTCGTACCTGTTCATGGCTAGAGTATGGCTTACCGAGGGAACTGGATTTGTAGACGATGTCCGTGAACCTCGCCAACATCTCTTTCACAGATTCTGTTGGTAGCATGCGGAAGCTCTCATATTCAGTGCAAAGCAACGCAAGTCTGGATTCCTTCACTTGCGATGTTCCCTCATGTGTCACCTCCAGAGTATGCCAGATTTCCTGCGCAGTTAGACAATGTGAGATATGATTAAATTCAGATTTATCAAGAGAGCATATAAGCGCATTCATAGCTTTACCATTAAGAGTATAAAGTTTCTTATTAGCTAAATCCCACTTGTCTTTAGGCTTAATTATAACAGTGTCTTCAATTTTAATAGTGGGCAGACTATAACCATTTTCAACAATATCCCACACATCATAATCTACAGACACTGGATATATTTTCATCCTAGCCTTCCAATAAGCAAAGTCTACACCGTTAAACTTAGGGGGACGGGCTATAGACTGACCTTCAACAAAAGCACAATCAGATATATTCATGGTCATCTAAAAATCTAGACTAGATCCTCTAAACTGGCTCTGATACCACTTGTTGGATCAGGATCGTAGCCTAGAGGGGGGGGGGGTGAATAGGCTAATAAAAATTCTCGTGCAACCCACAAGAAATCCCACGCAGTTATAAGCACAGACAAGGCAATAAAATAGCAATCACAGAATACGCACAGATATACCCTGGTTCGGTCGTCCCCACGACCTACTCCAGCCCCGAAAGCAACTACTAGAAAGATATGTAATCAAGTACAGCTACAATGAGTCAAGATCACAAATCTACTCTCACCTAGCTCGTACGCACACCACGTGCTCTACACTCTCAATCTAGTCAGATGCTCTCCCTCCGTGACGACTCCCAAAGTCGTCAGGTCCCCAAAAGGTAAACACAAAAGGTAAAGTTTCCCCTAACAGAGATCGCTACACCAATACAAAGATAAATAGATAGAGTTTTAGAAATGCTCAGTAATGGTGTGTCGTCTCTGTCAATAGGCGCAGGTCAGATCTGTATCTGACAAGATGTAGTCGTCTTCGTAAGTCGTGCAACTCAAGTTGCGGCTCTCCTTACAACTTGCGTCCCTTTGGTACCCGTTTGTAATCTTGCGGCCTTCTCCATGATCTCCCAATTGATGATGCAGCGAGTGGCTCTCTCTCAAGGGTCGGCAATCAGACATTCTTTGATTTGCAATCACGCTGTTCTGCACACACAAGAATTTGCACACAACAAAAATTCGGCCCACAAAAAAACTTGCACAATAATAAGTTTCGGCACAACGTTTTGCACAGGATTTTGAACACAGAAATTTTTGTACTCACACAAAATTCGGCACCCAGATAAGTCTTAAAAAACTTTGAAAGCTCAGCACAAAATTCCTTTTTTTGTTTCTCAGGTTGATCCTTGAGTTTGCAAGGAGAAAATAAAAACCGTGCCTTGTGCTTCAATTTTTGTACCACATATTCACAGCACACACAAAAAAGTCCTACTTCTTAAATATTTTGAAGTGCTCCCCTTTATGATTTTTCTTTTCTTTCAAAAGCACTATTAAAAACAAAACACATGGGATTTTCTACAGAGGAGACAAACTGAATTTGGCCTTGTTTTTTTAAATGATTTGCAACGGGAATGGAATAAATAACCGAAGTGCTCTCTTGGAGATGATTAAAAAAAGAACTCAGGAGATTACCTTAATTTTTGAAAACGAAGAGAGCTCTCTATATTTCGATGACGTGCGGCTTGGGGAAGACTTTGTGTGCCTTCGGCCTTTGGGAATTTTTGAACAGCGCCGCCTGTCTAAATTTTTGAAACAAAAAATAAAAACCCCTTCTTTTTTCTTGCTGCTGTCGAAAATTGAAAAGGCTCTCTCAGGATGTTCGGCTGCTAGGTTATAAGGGGTTTTTATTGAGAAAGGCAAAACATGCGGCTATCTCAAAAATTTCGGATCATCTCTGTGATTTAATTGGTGAACCACAAGAATTCGGCAGGCACTCCGGATTAGCAAGGGGGTTAGGGTTTTTGTCAATGGGCCGGCCTAGGGGGAGTTTTTTATTGGGTGCTCACAAAAAAACACATGCCTGGGCTTTTGATTTAGAGGACTAGCACATAAATAGTTGTGCTGTCTTTGATGTTTGCACAAAAGGAATTAACGGCCTGGGCAAAAAAACTCTCTTCCTCAAAAAAAAATTAAGCCCTCATAATAGTTGCTCATCATTTTTTGTTTCCAAAAGAAAAACAAAATGAACTCACCATTCTCTTTTTATAGAAATTTTGGCAGCACTCAAAAATCAACAATTATAGGCATGTTGCACTTAGGTATTCAAAAGGGAGAGACTGCATGTATTATAGGGAATATGGAATCACAGTGATATGGTGATTAGTAATGAAAATGGAGTTTGGACTTGATACGGAATAAGATTAGGGTTTTACTCCAATAGATATGAGTCAACTCAAGCTAGGTTCTCTCTCTTTCTCCTTTGCACATTGACCAAGTCCTTCCGTGAAAAAGTCGTACTTTCGCCGTTCCTGAAACACTTAACACACATGTTAAAACGTTCACACCCGTTTGTCATCATCAAACTAAAGTTCCTAGATCGTTGCATCCAACAAGGGTCACTCGGTCGAGTGACCCTTGTCACTCGGCCGAGTGACAAACCCTGTACAAAAACAGTAACTTTGGGGGTTTCAGGGTCTGTCATCGGGGGTGGCTCGGCTGAGTGGACTTCCTCATTCGATCGAGTGAACATTCATGCTCGGTCGAGTGGGCCTCCAAAGAATCTCTGAAAATTCCAGTAACTTCGGCCTTTTCTTTGGACGAATTCCATGTACCACTCAGGCAAGTGAACTTTCTCACTCGGCCGAGTGGGCTTTCTTTGTTCGGCCGAGTATACGCTGAAAACTCAGTGTACGTATCCATTCTTGTCGACCGAGTGGGACTTCTTGTTCGGCCGAGTAGGTTGTCTACTTGGCCGAGTGATGTGCTGCTGTGCTTGTTTCTTCTTCTTTTTGCCTCCTCGTCGCTCCTATTGATTTCCTTCTTCTTCCACTCATCCTCCATCACTGATAAGCCCTCAAATGAGCCGTGGGTAACACTCCTAAGTGCTTGCAAATCCATTATCTCAAATTCGCTCCAAATCACTCCATATTTCCTAAAATACGACAAAAACAGGAAATAGTGAAAAGCATCGCAATATTGTCGAAAAATAGTGAAAAACGCGATATGGACGATCAAAAGGGCGTGCAAACTTGCAGAAAAAAGGTGTAAAATATTGAGTGATCATTATGACGTAGGGACTAAAACTACAACATTCATCATGGACACAGTCAGGATGGTCTTGACAATACTGATGTCATTGGGCTAACCACATAATGATGATACTGAAACATGGATGGCACTTGGTGCTCATGGTCACTGCCATCTGGGGTTTTGAGTCCCACCAGTAGTAATGTCAGGATGTAGGGTCTCACACAGAGTGAGACCTTCGTCAAGTAATAAGAAGAATAAGGGAGATAGTGCATACGATGCATGGAAATTAATTGTGTCGCAAAAGGTTTTGCGATATAGGCTTTATAATAACACAATGCAGGATTAAATCATATGATGCTAAAAGGATGTAAATATATGTCGCAAAATGTTTGCCAGTATATTTTATATAATAAATGCATAGAAAATGATTACAAGGGTTTTGGGAATGCCTCGGTCGAAACCTGTATTCCAACGGCTCCAAAATGGCTCAAAAGGAGCCAAACCAGACTTTAAATCAGCCCAAAAGCCTAAAAAGGAAAAAAAACCTATTTGGCCCGGCCCAATGGCCGGAGTATG